>JARJHM010000452.1:0-260255 GCA_033356055.1 Carex pumila | reverse complement strand
GTGGTGGAAATTGTACTCTGACAAAAATAGCCTATGGACAGTTATTGCTTCCTCTCTAAGAGGTATGCACTCTCTTGATGGTCCAGCAGTTTGGATGGCAAATGGCTCATTTTTTTTGGAATCAATTGATTAAAATTAAACCTTTATTTCATTGGTCTGCGGTTTGGGCTGTTGGAGAGGGAGTTCGGGTCTCCTATTGGTATGACTCGTGGGGGCTGCCACCTATTAGATCCATTAAAGATGGCTTGCAAAGACCGATTAAACAGTGTATTTCTTTGAAAGAGGTGCTTACAAGATGGCCGTTTGTTTTATCTCATTCAATGGATGATTTTCCACAACTAAACGATTCAAGTGATGTACTGTACTGGAGGTGGAGTGGTAATGGAGAGTACACATCGGCCTCTATCTACTCTATTCTTCTCATAGGGGGCCATGAGTAGTGGAAACATGCACAACTATGGCGGGCTTTTGCTCCTTCAAAGGTTAAATTTTTTACTTGTTTGTTGCTTCATGAAAAAATACTTACGCATGATAATATGGTAAGAAGGGGTTTCACTTATGATATGGCTTGTGTGATGTGCTCCACGAACTTGGTTGAAACTTCTTTTCATCTGTTTTTCCAATGTAATTATGCTAGACAAGTATGGTCCTGTATGGGTCAATTAGTGCAGTTAGATGAATCGGTAGATAGGCTGTGGGAAGCCTCTTGGAGCCGATATAAGCTATTGATCAAAGAATCTAAACGGGTATGGATCACTCGTGTTATGGCTGTTCTTTGGGGAGTATGGAAGCAGCGAAATGCATGTATTTTTGGTCGCCAGTGGAAACCTCCGTGGCTATTGGCACGGGATATCAAAGAAGAGACTGCAATGTGGTTGAAGTGTTGCAGAGGTTCACTTTGTACTCATTGAGATTGTGTAATTTATTTTATTTTATTTTTTGTTTTTTGAAGTTGTAATCACATCTATTTTTGTACACCTGGTAGTCTCTACCTGGATATAAAAAAAAAAAAGAAAAAAAAAGAATATGGGGACGGTTATTATAAAAAACTAAATTATTCCAAATTATTCTACATCCATTTTTAGTTACCACTAGCACAATCCAGGATTGAAATTAAAGGGAGAGGTTGACTTGGTCCAATTTATTTCCTTCTCAAGATTAATGTTGTTATAGTGACAACTAATTAACGAGCAAAATCTTTCTGAGAAATTTTCTTTTTTCATTTTTAATTCGAAAGGGAAATTTGAACAACCTGATCATTATCTACTAGAAGAACATTCAAAGGCTTCACAGTTCTATTCAATAAGGATAATAGCAACAAATTAGGTGGCAACGTTATTCATTGTGATGATTATATCAAGTTATATATATCAATGTCGCTACATAAGATAATTTATAAATTAGGATCATAATCTTACCCTCAAATATATGATTTGTTTTGTTGCATCTACTTTTCTTATATCTTTAAATTTACAGTAAATCGAACTAATTAACAAAATACTCAAAAAAATATTAATTATTATGTGAGCACATCTGTTACGATAAAAGAACAAAATATTCTATTAATGATTTATTTAAGCTACGTTTGAAACTAATAGATGAAAAGGAACCTCGACATCTTTATCTTCAATTTTAAAATTTATACATATGATCCGCATTGAAAAATAACATCTATATCTTCAATTTACGATAAAAGAGCACATCCGTATTGCTCAATATGATATCCGTGTTAAAATATGACTGGAGATCAAATTTTAATTTTTTTTGAAATTTTTTACTATTTTTTAAGATATGTACAAAAATTTTAGTTTTTAGATGGTCTATAATTTTTTGAAAAATAATGATTTTGTACCATTTTAATCAAGATCCATTATGACCAAAATTGAGATTCCATCACTAGTGGAAAAACTGGAATCAGGATCGGCCTATCTGGATCGACTATATGAAATAACTGATACTAATATCTATCTAAATCGGTTTTCTTAACAAAACTGATCCTAAAAACTAATAAGATCGGATTTTTTGGTCAACCGATCCTAATTTGTGAACTATTATGATCGATTGTTTATAAAACTGATCCTAATAGTTTCTGGATCAGTTTTTTACAAACAACCGATCCTAATAGTTACAGTGTTAGGATCGGTTGTTTGTAAACAACAAATCCTGATAGTATTAGGATGGATATCATTTTTAAAATTATAAAAAATTTAGTGATGTTTTACCTATCTAAAAAAAATAAAAATTCTAAAAATTCTAAAATTTGATCTCCAAGAATATGTTAGTATGGATATCATGTTGAATGGTTCAAATCAATAATTTGGACTTTGAAAAAAAAATATAAAATGTAAGACGATGGGGCATGAAAAACAAGAGGTTATATATATATAGAGAGAGAGAGAGAGAATATCATCTAATTTACTATATTTTTATGATTGAGTGCTCAATAATTATGGCAGAGTCAAGGGTCATATGTTCTTAATTAATATACAAATTGCATCTTCATATAAGAATATGTCCTTTGTTACAATATAATTAATACTTTAATATACAAATTGCATCTTCGTTTGCTTTGGCTCAGGAGAATTTTTATATCTAGAAATTATTATAAAATAAGAGATAAAAAGAGAAAGAGTGCTCTGAAATTTTAATGGTGTAAATAGATCGGGAAAATTTTCTAATTTTAAACTTCGTGAATTGCTGAAAAAAAATTTCGTCCAAAGTTTTTTTCTTGGTCTACTTAATTTCTAAGTCAATTCTTTTTTCAGAGAACTATAAGGACATTTGTCTTTTATTTTTCTTGCTATGTTTATTAAATTGCCTGCTAAAAAGTTGTAGCCAAAATATGCTGCTTGAGATTCTTTTAAGAAAAAAATGTAGACATTGTACTGCAAAATTCTTTTGAAAACAAGAAGTCTCAAATCTCCATGCACCCTGTTAATATTGATTGATGTCTTTTTTTTTTTTCTTTTTTTTTTTTTTAGGATCAGGGTAGTTTCAATTTGTCAAGTGCTCTCTTAAGATCAATCTTTTTGTTTCATCCTCCCATTAAAGGAAAAAAAAATTATATTATTTAATTTGATGGAATGGGGTAATTATTTAGTAGTATTTTTGGAATTGTACCAAATTTTATAATTTTTAGAAATATTTTATTTTTTTAGATAAGTACAACATCACTAAATTTTTTATAATTTTAAAAATGATATCCATCCCAATACTATAACTAGAGTTGGGCTATGGTGCATTGCAATGCATGGAGAGGTTGGTGCATTGCAATGCATGGAGAGGTTTGTGCATTGGACCATAAATCTAAAATTCAAAATTTAAATGGCTAATCCAAACCGTTCATCTTGTTCTCCATATTAATATGTGCTTGGAGACCAAATTTTATATTTTCTGAATTTTTTTACTATTTATTAAGTATTTTACAAAATTGTTGATCCAATGGTAGTTGCTGATTTTACTGTTTTGTTAAGCCACCGTTGAATCAACAATTTTGTAAAATACTTAATAAATAGTAAAAAAATTCAGAAAAATGTAAAATTTAGTCTCCAAGCACATATTAATATGGAGAACAAGATGAACGGTTTGGATCGGCCATTTAGATTATGAATTTTAGATTTATGGTCCAATGCACAAACCTCTTCATGCATTGCAATGCACCATAGCCCAACTCCTATAACTAATCCTAATATCTGATCCTAGTGTTATTTTTTGTTTTTATTTTTCGTTTTGTATGCTTTAATTTATTTTTATAGAACAGATATAGTTGTGTAAATAATTGATAAAAAATTATTTGTAAATACATAATAAGAAACAATATGAACTAAGAAATTATTATTAATTTAGAGTAGATATTGAGAAATAAAGTATTAAAATTTATAAAAGTATTTAAATAAAGACAACTTTATCAAGGATATATACCATAGTTATTTCACTTCAAAATTAATGTAATTATGTTAGATTAGCAGCCGGGAGCTTTATTCTCACGGCATTAGAAGTTTAGGGATGATCAAACTTGAGGCCGAGCTTCTAGCTAGATATGGACATGCATACTTTTGATGTGATTAATTTTTGACTACTTTACTACTAACTACTAACTCCTAACTACTAAAAATTAATCAAAATATTATACAAATATATATATCCTTTCCAAATAATTCATTTTCTTTACCGACTGCAGATATTTTCGTCTTATTTATTTTAAATCTTATGGTTCATATACTTTCATACTTTTATACGTTTAAGATTTTATAAAATAAAAAAATAAAACAAAACTATTTTCTATCTTGAAATTATCGTACAATTTATCATGTTATTTTTCATATTTCAGGAGGCAAGACTTGTAATAAAAAAATGTTTATAAAAAATTATCTTTTTGTTCAATAAATATTTCTTTTTCCAAGTGACGAAATATAAAAAATAAAAACTAATAGGAGTGATAGAGGAGCAAAATCTTTCAGAGAAATTTTCTTTTTCCATTTTTAATTCGAAAGGGAAATTTGAACAACCTGATCATTATCTACTGGAAGAACATTCAAAGGCTTCACAGTTCTATTCAATAAGGACAATAGCAATAAATTAGGTGGCATCGTTATTCGTTGTGATGATTATCAAGTTATATCAAGGTTCTAAATAGTGTTTATTGCGTCAGAGCGGAAAGTCTACAAAAAAAAACTATAGCGAATAGCGTCGCTATAGTGAAAGCTGTGCCACCTAGTATTTTTTTATTTTTTATAAAATTATATCATATACTTGTACTAAATATCAACATTATCTAAGTGTCATAGAACAATAAATAAATCAAATTGATTAAAAAATTATAATATTCATATGAACCAATAAAGTCCAAATCGTGACTCAAAATATCCATAGTAATATTAATATCATAAACTATTAATATTTTTTTATTCAAAATATATTCAGCATCATGATATAATCTATCATTTTTTCTTTTTAAATTTCAAAATAACCTAGACATCATGGCATAATTAACTATCTTTATCTATTCAAAATATTCAAACTACTATATAATAAGTATCATTTTGTTACTTGAAGAAATATCTTGATGTATTCAGTCTAAGCTTTTATTTAAAACTCATATAAATTGAAAAAAAAAACTCATGTTACATAACGCACTGTAGCTTCCTTATTTTGATTTCGTTTAATAAATCTCTCATTAAATATTTAATAATTTAATATAAAGTTAACTACGTCAATTGCAAAAAAAAAAAATCACGTTTAAAATTCAATATAAGCCTTTATTTAAAGTTCATATAAATTGAAAAAAAAAGTTCATGTTGCATAGCGAGTGCTATTTACGCTACACACTATGTGCTATTATCACTATAGCGTCTATAGCTCAAATACCATGTTATTATATCATAGCTTAGCGTTTAAGGTCCAAAAACACAATAGCGATGTTATATCGCGCTATTTAGTACACTGAGTTATATATATCAATCTCGCTACATAAGACAATTTATAAATTAGGATCATCATCTTACCCTCAAATACCTCAGGGATTATACATGACATCATCAATCTCAAGTCAATAAAAAATAAATGTGGCTTCCACATGTCAATAAAAAATACCTCTTATGAAACTTTTTCGTGGGCCCGGCCATCGATCCAAAATATTCCTCTTAAAATAATATGATGTGTTATGAATGCATGCATGGCGTTCCGAAATTGGAAAATTACCAGAGCCTGTTTGATTTAATTAATGATTACATATTATATGAATATTATGTCCATTTGACATGCACCATGACTTTTAAAAAGTTTATTAATATATATTTTAATAATGAACAAGCTAGTACAATTGACTATGAAAAATTTTTACAGTTGTTATATTCAAAAGTCGAGATTTTAATTTCCTCTCAAAACTTCACAATTTCTATGAAGGTTTTAAAAAAAATAATGAACAAGCTAATTTTTTTGTCTTCTAATTTCACTTAAAAATATTTATTGTAAAATGTTTTGCATCTAAGACCTTTGTAGTTTCTCTCTATATATACATAGTTATATCATACTTTAGCTAGTAAAATTTTGAGTCCAAGTGACTGAAACAGAATATTTTTTCTCTTGAGAATAATTTATCTAGGTCTGATAAAATTAGAAAATAATTTTTTCGTAATTTTTATTTGTTATAATGTGAGCAAAAATTTCAAACCATGCACGTTTTCGTAGAATTACATTTGAAGTTTTGGACTGCATTTTCCTTTGCTGTCCAAAATACCCTAAGGCTCTCCTTTTCTCTCTCAGTCGGTGCCTCTCTTCTCTTATTGATTGTTTGTCCCCACTAAGAGAGCACCCGTCCTTTCTTCGTTACTTCCTTGACAAGGAAACGGAGGCCGATCCGAACCATAGTCCGGCAACTGTTCCTGGCTTCCTGCTTTATGCTACAAATCTATTGAATTGACTAGTCGTAAACATGGCAATTATTTATTTATTATTTTTTTTTGCAAACTCATGGCAATTAAATTTAGTGGGCCCAATTTTAGTACATATTTTCAAACAACTTACAATGCAAGCTGCCTACAAGTCTATTGAATTATTGAGTCTCCAGCAGCACATTCTACTTTTGTCTCGGTGGAATTAATTTGTCCACAGCCTTAGAAAAAATCAAATATGTTACTTTAGGTCAGAATTCAGAACAAGGAACTAGCCAAGCACAATGCATAAGGCAGTTAACCCCATGAATTTCATGGAATCTTCTGATATGTTAATATAAATCGTTGGAGTATAGCATAGAGCCTGTCCTCTTATATCATCCCTTCAGCTATCTCATCCTATCAGTTCATGAAGATTCAGAAAGCGGTATGATAACTTTCTTTATAACTTCGATTCTCCTTCTTTAATTTCTTTTCAGTAACTAACAATATTACTATACAAAGATCACTGATTAAACAAATAGTGTAACACACACACACTCTACATTATAGGAATCCTCATACCGGCCCCTTTAATCAAACCAATACAAACAGCTAGCACACACATTCACTCTAAAGTCTAAACCTCCCTTTATAACCCATATCCTTTTGTAAAGACTTGAAGGACTTTACGCAGGACCTTTTTTATTGTTTTATTTAACAACATGCAATTGACTTTCAAGTGCAGATGGAACGAACTTAACTAAAATGTAATTAAACAGTCAGATCTATGTCTGCTCTGTAAAATTCTAATGCTCGAGACTTTTAGTTTTACGTAAAATAGGCTAACTTACAGATATGCAGTTTACAATATTCATATATATATTATATATAGAGAGAGGGAGTGACTAATGTGCATTTGAATGTATATAGGCCGAAATACATATGGTCCAAATTCGACTTTTCAAAATCCAAACGGTCGATCCAAACTGTTCATCTTGTTCTCTGTTCGCACAGAATATATGCTACAAAGTTTCAGTATAGCAAGCTATACCTTTTAAACCTTTGTTACACTCTGTCAAATCAGATAGCAAGTGAACTATCCTATCGATGAGTATGTTAAGGTATCGATCCAAGGGAACGGAAGAAAAAGACCGGACTTATCCTAAAATTACTTGAGATTCTAGAAGTGAGAGAGATTGATTTGGTTTGATTCTAACAATTCTACTGAATTATGACAAGTCTAAACGACAATAAAAAGAATTAAAGTTGTTTTCAATTAATAAAAAGGCGTTTCCAGGGTTCAGATTTCATTTCTGTTCAGTCCCGAGGCATACGGCCCGTAAGGTTTCCCGTACGGTCCGTATGGAACTCCGAGTTAATGCAGCAGCTATTGTTTTCTGTGTTGGTGCTAATGTTTAGGGTTTCTATCGACCAGATCTAGATACCTAACCTCAACTTTCGCATTTTGGCTTAGCACCCGATTACCGGACTCAAATACTTCCCTCTTAGATGCGTTAAACCTCAACTTTCGCATTTTGGCCTAATTTATCTAAGTTACTTGTTGGTTTACTAAAAGTATCCAAGGACTTTCGCCTCAAGGAAAGTTTCGTCTTTCGGGTACTCCTTGATTTTACCCTACTTCATATACTTTATTAGGTTGGATTAAATGTCATAGACTTGGCTCCTAACACATAGATGTGCGCATTCATCTAGAGGGATGACTAATCAATTCAAGCAAGCACAAATAAAGCAATCGAAATACTACTCAACAAAGTAAAAACAAAGCATTCAACACAAAATCCAAATAGCATGCAACAAAACCAAACTAGAAACTACATCTTAGCCCTAGAAACAAAGTAAATTAGCTACTCATGTTCATGAAATAACACAAATAACAGAAAATAAAAGAGTTCATGACAAAACAGTGGAAAAATCTGAAGATCCGTTGCAAACTCGCGTTTTTCACTTCTCTTCCTCTCTTCCTCTTGTCTTTCCTCCAAGAAAGGTTGTCCAAGTCCCAGTGGTGAATCAGGAATATCTTCTTTAATGCCCCAGATCGCGCCTCCAGAGGTTTTCTTTTCGGCCTCCTTAAATTATGCTCATTTCAGATTCCAGCTGGATTTTCCGAATTAGCGCCCTACGGGCCGTAGGGGACCCCATACGGGCCGTATGCCTGTGCTTTGTCTTGGAGAATTTCTGCCTCTGTTGTGGAATCTTCTGTGTGGTTGGGCAGATCTTGTACGGCCCGCACAGAATGTCGTACGGGCTGTATGAAAAGTTGTCAGATTCAGTTTTTCGCCATTTTTTCTGCAAAATACCAGACAAAGCATAGCAGTATCACATTTCATAGTAAAAGTCCACATTTATAGGCCTTAAAGCACAGGTTTCAATGTAAATCAGGGCTGTAAATTAGATATAATATGGAGATATCATTCTCCATATTAATATGTGCTTGGAGACCAAATTTTACATTTTTCTAATTTTTTTTACTATTTATTAAGTATTTTACAAAATTGTTGATCCAACGTTGGCTTAACAAAACAATAAAATGACCAATCATCGTTAGATCAATAATTTTGTAAAATACTTAATAAATAGTAAAAAAAATTAGAAAAATGTAAAATTTGGTCTTCAAGCACATATTAATATGGAGAACAAGATGAATGGTTCGGATCGACCATTTGGATTTTGAAAAGTCAAATTTGGGCTGTATGTATTTTGACCCATATATATTCAAATGCACATTAGTCACTCTCTCTCTCTCTCTCTCTCTCTATATATATATATATATAGAGAGAGAGAGATGGTATGGCTAAATTGCTACCGGCAGCACTTCGACCTAAGTGCTTACGAGGTCAAATTTTAATATTTGATGTTCAAACAACAAATCCAAATTGTTAGATGTTTAATCTATATTAAAATGTGCTTGGAGACCAAATTTTACATTTTTTGGATTTTGTTTGTTTTACTATCTATTAAGTTGGTTTGAAAACTATTGTTTTTATTAAATTTCTGTAACATTAAAAAACAGCAGTTTTCAAACCAACTTAATAAATAGTAAAAAGTTTAAAAAAAATATAAAATTTGGTCTCCAAGCACATTTTAATATAGATTGAACATCTAACAATTTGGATTTGTTGTTTGAACATCAAATATTAAAATTTGACCCCGTAAGTACTTAGATCAAACTGCTGCCGGTCGCAATTTAGCCATACTCTATATATATATATATACACACACACAAACACATAGCTCTTGTTTTAATTTCTTTCCCACTGACACATATGTACATCTACTTTATGAAGAGAATGAAAAATAACCTCAACCTTCTTCTGATTGCCACTGTCATTTTGCTTCTGTCGGTCTCGTCTCATCCTCGCCAACTCAGAAGTTCATTATCCAGAGGTTCCACCCTTTCAGTTGAGAACGATTCAGACAGACTCATCTCGCCAAACAGAGTCTTCACCTGTGGCTTCATCCTCGTTGGCACAAATGCCTACACCTTCTCAATCTGGTTCACAAACTCAGCTAACAAAACTAAGGTATGGACCACAAACTGGGACCGTGTAGTTAATGGCAAGGGATCACTCTTAACTTTTCAACAAGATGGTGACGTAGTCCTGACTGACTTTGATGGTACCGTAGTGTGGTTCATAAACACAGCCTCGGGTCATGCCAACCAAATGAAACTTTTGGACACTGGCAACCTAATTGTGACCGATCCTAAAAATAAAGTCATTTGGCAAAGCTTTGATTATCCTACTGACACACTTCTCCCATCTCAGCCAATCACAAGGAACATAAAGCTTGTCTCCTCAAAGAACAATGGATCGGTACATCGTGGTCACTATAGGTTTTACTTTGATAATGATAATGTTTTACGAATGTTATATGATGGGCCTGAAATTTCCAGCATATATTGGCCCAATCCCGACTTGAATGTTTGGCTGAATGGTAGAACAATTTATAACAGTAGCAGGCACGGTGTTCTTGATGTATTTGGGCAATTCACTTCAAGTGATAGATTTTCATTTGAAGCATCTGATAAAAATTTTGGGATTATAAGAAGGCTAACTCTTGATTCTGATGGTCATGTAAGGTTGTATAGCTTTAATAATTCATCAGGAACATGGATTGTGACAGGGATAGTTACGATCACCCAACCGAAAGCATATGGGGCCTATGGGGCCTATGGGGCCTATGGGCATTGTGGTGTGCATGGGCTATGTGGAAAGAATGGTTTATGCCTCCATACCCCGTCTAGAATTATTTGCTCTTGCCCTCCTAACTTTGAAGTAAGCGATCCCAGTGATTGGAGTAAAGGTTGCAAAGCAAAATTCAACATAAGTTGTGAGCCTAAGTCCAATATTACCTTTGTTCAACTTCCAAATAGTCATTTTTGGGGTTACGACCTTAATGTTAACTATAGCATATCATTACATCAATGCAAAAAATATTGCAAAAATGATTGTACATGTGTAGCCATCCAATACAAGTTTGGCAACTGTTTTATGAAAGTCACTTTATTTAATGGAAAATCCTCCCCATCGGTGCAAGGTAGCACATACATTAAAGTTCCAAAAAATGCTCGAATGTCAAGGGTTTATGAACCTAAAGCGCTTAACTTGATCTGTAATAATAGTGAAGTGGATGATATAGGTTCAACTCATTTGTACACAAAAAAAGGATCGAAGATTAAATGGGTATATTTCTATGGGTTTGCTGCTGCACTTGGATTGATAGAGATCCTTTGTGGGATATTAGGCTGGTGTTTTGTATATAAAAGAGGTATAAATGCATCATTAGTAGAACAAGGCTATGAGTTGATGGGCAGCCAATTCAGGAAGTTCACATTCAAAGAGCTAAGAAAGGCAACTCAAAATTTCAAAGAAGTGATCGGAATGGGTGGTTCAGGGACAGTGTACAAGGGAAAATTGGAAGATGAAAGAGCAATCGCAGTCAAAAAGTTGAAAGATGTGATTCAAGGAGAAGAAGAGTTTTGGGCTGAGGTGAGTATAATAGGCAGAATTTATCACATGAATCTGGTAAAATTACTTGGATTTTGTTTTGATGGATCACATAGGCTTTTGGTTTCTGAATATGTTGAAAATGGTTCACTGGACAAACATCTCTTTATCGGAGATGCATCTAGAAAAGTGCTTGGATGGAAAGAGAGGTTTAAAATTGCACTAGGGATGGCAAGAGGGTTAGCTTATCTCCATGAAGAGTGTCTTGAGTGGGTCATACATTGTGATGTAAAGCCTGAGAATATTCTCTTAGGAAGTGATTTTGAACCAAAGATTGCAGATTTTGGGCTCGCAAAGCTATTTAAAAGAGGAGCTATTGGATCAAGAATTTCACATATAAGAGGTACCAGGGGTTACATGGCTCCAGAGTGGGCTTCGAATCTACCAATCACAGCTAAAATTGATGTGTTCAGTTATGGAATTGTGCTTATGGAGATAGTAAAGGGTAAACGGATTTCAGATTGGACAATGAAAGGAGAAATACAATCCTATGAAGATATGAGACTGATGGTTTGCATGTTAAATGAAAGGCATGAGATCCAAGAGTCATGGGCTGGTTATTTTGTTGATCCAAATTTAGGTATTGAGTTCGATGAAAAGCAAGCTAAGGCTATGGTGAAGATTGCATTGTCTTGCATTGAAGAAGATAGAAATCGAAGGCCAAACATGAATTCCATTGTTGAGTTTCTTCTTGCACATGAGAGTTAAAAGATAAATGTGTTATGATACTTTTTATGTAATAATGCATGGGGCCTCTTCTGCTCTGTTCAATAGGATCGTTAATTATATTTTTATGTTATTAATAAGGCAATGTGCTTCGGCTGCTACCTAATGAGCTTATTAATTATATTTTTTTCATGATATATTAGAAAAGCTGCCCTAATGAGCTTATTAATTATTATTTTTTCATTATATATTAGAAACGAGGTTTTCGTTTGCTTTGATGTGTCTATTGAAAATTTGAAATGTAAAAGTTGCATTTTTGAATATTTGTAATTAATTTAGATCTCGTGCCATCAATTCATATTACACCAAAATACTCCTAAAAATACCATTAACTAGGAGTAGTATGACTTTATCGGTGCTAACGTAGCAGCCAAAAAAAAAACAAAAAAAAAGACTAATTTATTGGATTAAAATGCAGCGGCCCCAAGTACTACATAGAAATAGCATGAAGGAATTAGTCTGCGTTGATGGCGTAGAAGTGGACGCACCGCATTTTCTTACCGAAAATAGCAGAAGATCTTGTGAAAATATTCTGGGAATATTGTTGAAAATCTCAAGAGAAATAAAAGGCTCTTGAACCAATTGATCGGATCAAATGTGCAGTGGCAGAGCACGAGGATATTACTCTATTCCTATATTTAAATATAGGATAAGTTACAGATTGAAAATAATAATAATAATAAAATGAACCCTCAACACACATGAGTACATGACACATCAATATTAAGAAGGAAAATTTCTAGTGTGCCCATGTGAACTTTTAAAATAGCTAATTTATCCATCTAAACAATATAATATCATATATACCCATCTAAACTTGACATTATTTATTTTATCTCCGTCCAGTACTCTCTTCCCAGTAAGTTTTTCCATGCTCCGGGACTGAAATAATAAAGAACTAATTCAATGGTAGCCTGAAAGTATATTAAAATATGAACCAATAGCTTAAAAGTGTTAAACGCATCAAGAGTTGGCAAGAATTTCAGGAAAGTGAGAAATTGTGCAAAATTATATTTTCTGAGATGAGTATTTCTGAGACGAATAGGATTCAAAATCTCTACCAAAAGGACTAGTACCAATTTGATGCGGAAAGAGTGGTTCCGTTTGGATTCGAGAATACTTTATCTTGATTAGGATCTTGAAATATTGAACATACTTTCATAGGATCAATTTAAGCGTCAATTAACATAAAATAATCCAAACAAGTATTTAAATATCAAAGAACAACAAAAACTGGTACCGTTACCAACCTTGTGTGGAAATTTCAATGTGCAAATTCCGGTCACGCCAAACAACTAATCAATGGAACTTTCTTGTTGATTGTGGTCAGCGAGACCACGACCGTACTATCTTGAGCAGGTCCTTTCTATGGTTATTTAGTTCCTCATATTGTCTTGTTTGAATGGTTGCATTTTAATTCTTATATTTTATTATTAGAGGTGAGAATTTGGATCTACAAAGAGACTAAACGAGAGATAACTATAGAGGTCATTGACATAGGATCCATGTTGCTTGGCAGCTTGGGTGGGTATTAAATGGGAGAATACAAGAACAAAGTGAAAAATTGCAATTGGAAGGGACGATGGTGATTAAAGCAAGAAGGAGAGCTTTTGAAAGTTAAAATCGAAATCAAAAGCAATATATTTGTGTAGTTAATTTGTGATGAAGTTCGAAGCACAAAAAAAAAAATTGTGATGAAGTACAACTGCACAAGTGAGGGTACATTGGTAAAAGCATGGTTAAAATGTCTTATTGGTTTTGTGCTCCATTATACTTGACATTATTATCTCTATTTTCAAAGTTTAAACAGTCCATCCGAACAGCTCAATATGATCTTCATATTAAAATGAAATTTTGAAAATTATATTATATTAAAATGTGTTCTAAATAGCTAGCTATAACGCTATTAATTGTTTTTCTTTTATAATGATTCTAAATAGCTTGCTATGATTGCGCTATAGCTTTTTTCGGACTTTAAAAGTTATAGTAATATAATCGCTATTTAGAACCTTGTTTAAAATAAGTACAAAATCACTGTTTTTAGAAGATTCTAGACCATTCATAAATAGTGATTTTGTACCTCTAAAAAATTAGTAAAAAATTTATAAAAATTATAAAATTTGTTATCCAAGCATATTTTAATATAAAGATCATGTTGAATGGTTTAGATCGATTATTTAGACTTTGAAATAATGATGTTGGGGCACAAAGCCAATTGAGCTTTTTAACCCTACTTTATTGGTAAATTCAATTTTTGCAATAATTAAATTAAATGTTAAATAGTTAAAAGGGGATAAGTGTATCAAACTATTTTATTAATATACTAATTTCTCAATTTAATAGATATAAAAATTAGACAATTATGTCCTTTCTTATTTCTATGACTTATTTCATTTCTCATTGCCACTCCTGTGCACTGTGGGAAAGTTTTCAAAACAGTGCCCTTGTGAAGTGGCAATATCAAATATTCTATTTTTTTTATTGATTAAATTGTACTTCTATTTTGAACGTCATTCTTTAATCCAGTAAAGAATGTATAAATGGAATTCTCAAATAATCACTGAAATTTGAACATTGTTAGGTTTGGTACATATATGGTACTGGTACAGTTTTGTCAATTACCCATATATACCAACAGAGTGGGTTCTCTATATGATCTCATCTATATATGATATGTTAATTAGTAATACTAGTGAGTGCAGTTACTATTAATTAGTTGCTGTTTTTTTTTTTTTTTTTCCTTCTCTTTAGACTTATTTTTTGTATGAGAATTAAACAAATTAAGAATTTGCTTTGGAGAAGTACATCTAACTTTCATTTTCTTTAATCCAATAAAGAATGTACTGGTACAAATACCAAACGCGCTACTAATGCTGGTAAAGCCATGCAACATTGAAATTAGATAATGATTATTTGTTCAAACAGTCTGTACTAGTCTATACAGATAAAATTGCAACATCGAAATTATATTACGATACAAATTGTGCTACTAATGAATAGTGCATCAAGCCATCACGTAAAGTGTCCATTTGCATAATGTTTTCTTTGAATAAAAAATAACACCTCAAGTTACATCATGTCATACAAATTGACTCGGTCATATCACATGTCATGTTACGTGATCAATAATTTTTAATATTAATTTTTTTATAATTTATTTTGTAGTAGTTTCTCATTAGTTTTAGTCATTAGTTATTATTTTTATGAGCTAACTTAAACTTGAAAAAATAATGAAACATGATCAATTATGAACAAACTTAAACCTGAAAAAATAAATAAAACATGATCAGTTATGTTATATTTGATTATGTCATGTATGATCACATTATTTATATGATGTGACTGTCATTTATTGTTTTAATCATGTCATACAAAAATATATATTGATGATGTGTCATAACGTGATGTGACGTGACATTACAAATTATGACATATTAGTCGTGTTATATCATGTTATGTTTTTTTTTCACTAAAAAACTCGCAACTTTTGCTTTATATCTTGTGGAAGTTATTCTAATAGCTTATAACTTTGAGCTCTATGTTGTATGGACACAAGCAAGTATGGATATCGTATCGGATACGACAATACAAGTATCAACACAGCAATGCAACATGTATCAAACATGATATAAAATCATATATGAAGTATTGGTGTAACATATCTTGAGCCAGTAAAAAAAAATTGTTATTGACTTATTGTGTAATTTTTACAGTTTATCATTATAAATTCAATATTTATATGCAAAGCAGTATTGTAAAAAACGTCAGTATAAGCTGTTAAAAGTTAAAACTCATTAAGAAATTGTTGCAACTGTTTAC
Organism: Carex pumila; assembly: GCA_033356055.1. Classification (NCBI taxonomy): domain Eukaryota; kingdom Viridiplantae; phylum Streptophyta; class Magnoliopsida; order Poales; family Cyperaceae; genus Carex; species Carex pumila. The sequence continues at coordinate 244,309 of JARJHM010000452.1, read as the reverse complement.
ATGAGCCGGAAACAGAATAGCGGCCGGACAGTAAAAATTGTTGCAACTGTCCGCTATTTGCAAAGATGATTGTTAAATCTAAATTGTTTCAATATTTTTTTTAAAGTTGAAATTAAGTAAAGTAAACATTGTATCAACCTCGAGCATCTTGAGCATCTTTGTTATGCCTTTCCTGTGTATCTCAGTTGGCTTGGTGCGTGTCTTCTACTCCTCCCATTTAGTAAGTCCAACCATATGAGAATCTTGTTGTGCCGTCTTCTACCCAAAGTAATTAGTCTATGTTTTGGAACAAGGACACGGTCATCGTGTACATTCTGATTGACTTTCATACACATCATTCACCTCTTCATATGCTGATCAGTGTCTAGATGTGGTAGGGACTTACAAAATTTCTAGGGTCGAGACTTCGGAGCCTGCACATGGACAAAACATGAGAACACATGTATTCTCTCTAATTGAGACTTATGGCATATGCATTCTAACATGTTATCATCCTTGATGACGACCTTGTATTTGAAATTAGCATTTGTAAACCGACAAGAACCGTCAAGCATGTAAGCGTGAACTTTCTCTTGAGTTGCATTACCCCGAACTCGTTATGGTTGCCAAACCCCCCAGCATCTTCAAAGTATTTGCTCTCAATTGTTTGTTAATAAGCTACGAACAATTAAAAATAAATGAAGAAATAAATTTATTTAAATGAAGTTATTAAAAATAAATGAGGTTGCAGGTATGAAATCGGTTAAAAAAAATTCTTGTGAATATTTAAAGTTTAAAAGTTTGATCCTCGTTTTATCTGAAATAAAAGAAAATAATCATTCAGAATTGTACAATATCACCATGTAAAAGAAAAGCACTTGATGATTCTTAGACCTTTAATGGCAAAATCTGTAGTCCGCATGGATTTTCATATCAAAGTAAAAAATGCTAGAGAAAAACGCAGGCCCCTCTTTGCATCTAGTTGGGGTTTTGCATTGGACGATTTCCTACATTTTTCTTTGTTTTTGTTTCTTGTTGATTTAATTAGAATTCCAAACACAGGACATAATTTGCAGCCGGGCAAAAAGGTCATTATGTTGAATCTTGCAGCCTAGCATTGAGCAAAAAGGACGATTTCCTGCAAGTTCGGGCTAGTACTAATCAGTACCAACACTTTGGCAGCCTAGAAGTGAGCTAAAATCTGAAAAACACTTGTTATTATTTTTGTTTCAATCTTTTTCTTGTTCGGCTTACTCAGGGATAAATTAAGGTATAAACCTTTGCGATGGGGATCTGTATCCGCTGCTTTTCTACTATGATTTTCTCTCTATATCTCTCTTCAAAGAAGAGGAGAGAAAGAAAGAGAGAGATAGAGAGAATAGTAGGAGAAGAGTAGAGATTTGAAGAGCACCGGATCTCGTTCCCGCGATGAGATCCTTTTGCAAGGTATAAGAGGCCTAGTAGATACCATATTAAACAAATATTACTCTTGTTTGTATGTACCATCCAACAATTTATTGTACAGACTGCATTAAACTATTGATGACAGCTGGTAAGTTATAGCAATATCATATGGCAAATCTGCCACTGTGTAAAATGGCAGGATAGAAAATTAAATAATAGAACGTACCTTGTAGGTAATGTTGTATTGCAAGAGCACCATTCCCTTAATTTAGGATCATTGTTGTCAAATCTTGATTCTAGTCGTGAATAACTCATGCTGCAGTAAATCCAAGTTACCACTATCATCATCATCATTATTCTGGAACTGTCAAAATTGCTTCCTCTTTATCTCCTTTAGGTTTCAAATTTGTCCTCTTCTCTTCCTCTTGCAAGTCTTCTTTGATTCTGATTCCTTAAATTAAGATTTGATCTATTAAACAAGGTTCCGAACATTAGACTTGGAATAGGTATCGTTAAAATCTGTCGGAATCGGCCGAGTCAACTCGGAAATTTGGATTTTTTAAAAAACCTTGTTTTGTATTAGAAAAATAGAAAAACTATTTTAAAAAAAATTATTATTTCAAAAATAATGTTAAGGCCACTTCTTATAGTAAAATAATGCACTAATAATATATATATATATATATATATATGAACATTAAAAATTACTAAATCGAAAGCCTACTATATTCCTACTTGATGAAGTGCTCCATGGGTGGGATTTTTGGTTTCAAAAGCTTACTATATTAGGCAAGATTAAAAAATAAAATTCAAAATAACTCCAGCTGTCCAGCACAAGCGAGCCATGCGTGAACACCCTCTACTTGTTTCGAGATTTGTTGTGGTGTGCTTACCAACTCAACTTAAAACAAATTATTATGGTCATGTTTGGTTGTGGAGTAAAGTTAAACCGGATTAAATTGCTTACTTCAAGCTAAACTGGAGTAAGTTAATCATGTTTGGTGGAGTAAGCTAAACCACCTCTCTAGGTGGTGTAAGTTACTCCGGTTTAGCTCAAATCTTACTCCATTTTAAACCGCTTATGTTACTCCTCGTTTGACTCCTTAAACTTGGAGCAAGGGGTTTACTCCACCTCTTACTCCACAACCAAACATGGCCTATATTTATCTGAAAACTTTTTCTTACCGGCTACACAGTTTGACGCATAGATTATATTGCAGAAAATTTCTGTCATCACCTTCATTTCTTCTTGCCAGTTCCGTCTTCTCAAAACAAGTTTGACTGATTGATTCAAAATAGAGAAGCAAAAACAGTATAATTAGTATCACCATGCACCTCTAAGCATTTTCAGATAGCCTCAGACTCGGTCTGAATTCAGTTGAGAATTTTAGTTTTCAGCGCAAAATTACAAAGAGGCGAGTAAATTGGGCAAAACTCAGATCGTCACCGGCCGATTCTGTTCCGACTCAGCCGAATCAATTCGGAATCAGACGATTTCAGAACCATGCTTTTACATTTGGATTAAGACAACAAAGGTCACTCTAGTTGGCAGTGTCATACAAATTTTATCCTAGGTGTATGCACTGTTGTTTGAACAATGAAGTAAAATTTAGAGGATAAACAACAGATTGCATCCATGACAACTTGTATGTAAGAGTATCATATGGCATGACTACCAAAATGTAATTCCTGAGTTGAATGATATGCATGGAAAGAAAAAAAGGAATGAAATATAGGCTTATTTAAATTTTGTATTGAAGTAAAAGAAATAAAGCTGAGAAAGTAGATGATGGTACTCTCATCAATTATCTAACAATAATGTTATAGAATAATATGAACTATGAAGTACCTCGTAGTTTATTCCATGTTGCAAGCACCACTCCCTTAACCCAGGGCAATTATAAACCTCAACGTTGCAAGGTTCAACAGGAAGCAACTCATCACCCAATAAATGCAAATTGAAACAGTTTGAAATCCTACAACTTCTGAGTGAAGCAAGGTTTGTCAACCCCAACAATGCGTTCACAAATGAACCTTCTTGTGCACCCATTGTCAATTCAAGAGCAGGTTCCATAATAAATGAGCACAGGTTCTGACATTTAACGATAGAAAGTTTGCTCAAGGATTTCAGCTTTAGTATTCCAGGCATAGATACAAGCTGATTGCATTCAATAATTTCCAGCTCTTCAAGTTCTAATGGGAGCGACTCTGCTTTTAAGAATTGCAAACTAGTACATGAGCTAATACTCAAATACTTTAGTTTACATAGGCTGCCAATCCATTCCGGCAATGTAATGCCATGTATTTGTAGCTTGCTAAGATTTGGGTGAGGCTGGAGACTAACCATCACCGGAAAACAACTTTGATCTTCAAGAAATATGTTCTTACCACTTTTGATTTTCAACATTAATAAACTTCCATCTATGCCCCAATACCCATTCACCCAATTCGAGGATAGTATCAAGTGCTCCAAGTTACGCATACTCACAAGGTTAGCACTTTCGACATCCCTTAAATTGGGAGTATTTTTCAATCCACCTATACAAAGAGCTCCTCCTAGATCTGGAAAATCCTTTAACCATTCTATTGTCTCGCATATGAGCTCCACCTTTAGTGCTCCAATTCCTACAAACTTTCTCAAGCTAGCTGGTAAATAACTGACACTGGTATTAATGATTTCCAGCTGTTGAAGATTTGTAAGGCTCCCCATATCAATAGGAAGCTCTTTAAGTTTGTAGCAATAACTAATACAGAGTTTCCTCAAGGACGGGAGTTGACAAATGGACTTGGGCAATATCGCCATGAAAAAATATTTATCAATTATCAATTCTTCCAGGCTAATTAGATCTCCTATTTTTGTTGGCAACTCTTTGAGAATACTATGCCTAAGAGTTAGATTTTCCAAGCTATAAAGGGAGCATATGCATTCAGGTAGAGTTTCAAAGAACAGAGCACGGAGTGAGAGATAACGAAGTTGTTTCAAATTACCAATGGAGGAAAGATATTCTAATTCACAATTAGGGGGTCCCCGTATTTCTAAAGCTCTTAATTTTGGTGTCATTGAAAGGTCAAAAACACTGAAAAAGTTTTTGAAAGAAAAGCCTATAATGAGGGTGCGCAGAGTAGTGAACATGTCAGACTGAATAGGATCTAATAGGTTCAAAGAACGAGGTATGTACAAATGGTACAGTACATTAGGTAAAATTGTGAGCTTACTAACCTCAGAAGAATAACAACCATTTTCTGAATTAAGTCGTGCTAAATCATGAATTATATCATGCAACTTAAACTCTCGGAAAACAAAATCATTCCCCTCATATTTGCCTTCTCCTTCAAACAAGGACCTCTGGCACAGTTGCTGTGCATATTCAAAACCAATCTTCTCTGCAGTCTTGTTTCCTTTAGGCTCAATAAAACCCTGATACATCCATAATTTCACCATATATTCTACATCATAGCAATGATCTTTAGGAAACATGGAACAATATAGAAAACAAGATTTTAGGTATGTAGGAAGGTGTTTATAACTTATTTGAAGGGGTGGAAATATCTCATTGCTAGCATCAGACTCCCATAGCTCATTTTCTAGAATATCTCTCCAACTCTCTTCTTCCACCTCAAGCCTCAAAAGGCTAGCAATTGACTTCACAGCCAGGGGCAACATTCCACACTTATTCATAATCTGCTTCCCAATTTCTACCAACTTTGGGTCCCTATTTTGTTTAACTCCACCGAATGCATAATGTTCAAATAATTGCCAACCCTGTTCACCTGACAAACATCCAAGGTTGAATGTTGGCTCTGTCTGCATGATTCGCGCGACAAGATCGTTCCTTGTAGTAACTAGGATTTTAACAAATGTTTTATTTTCTTTTGCTGACATAAAAGGAGCCTGAAATGAATCCCAAAGAGTCTTCTTCTCATTCCATACATCATCAAGGACCAAAAGCAATCTTTTCCCTTTTATCCGATTCTGAAATTTCTTTTGCAAAGCACTCAAATTTGTGAGTCTACACTCATTTCCGGTAATAGACTCCACTGATTCTTTGGTGAGTCTTTCAACATTGAAATCCTCTGATACGCATATCCACACAAATTCATCAAACCTTTGTCGGATTCTGTGATCATTATAGGCAAGTTGTGCAAGGGTTGTTTTGCCAATGCCCCCCATACCCACAATTGTCACCACTGAAACATTACCACGTATGGACAACAAATCAATCAGTTTCTCCTTTTCCCTCTTTCGACCAAAGATATTCGACTCAACTACTAAGTGGCTAGTTGGAGCTATTTGCAATTTGTTGTTGCAACGTTTGTATCCATCTCCCTCTGACAATTGAAGTGCTATCCGATCATTTGCAATTTCATCAAATCTGCTCCTTATTTGCTGAATTTGATCCAGCATGCCGCATGGTACCTGGAAAGTTTGTAATTGCTTGAGAGTGTATGACCTACTACAATGTTCCTGTACACAGATATTACTAGTCATATTTATAGTACAGTCTTTGCTGCCTATTTGCAATTTGCAATGTGGTTTATATGGACTCACCATATTTCCTATGGCAAGCCATATGTCCAGCTAGTACTTTGTGCTTGTATATGACTCTATCTGGACTGGACCTGATAGTGAGACTAATGAGTAAAATTAAGTATATCTCGAATTCTATGTTTTAGCTAGTGCGAAGAACTTGCAACTTTTTGGCAGTCAAGGTAATAAATAACGCTAACAAATGAACTTGAATGTAGGTTGACAAATAAAGATGTGGCATTTCACATCTAGTAGACATTACATTTTTTTGTTCTGAACTTCATTAGCAATTCAATTTACCCTAACACTAAGACGTTTGTCTCAGTGACCCTGACTCATCTACACTAAAACTATCACATATACCCTTTGCACAAGGATATTAAATTAGTTACCTGAATTAGCTTTATTTTTCGAGAATCTAGTGGAGAAGCATCTTTTGCCTCAACTTGCGCCCGTAACACTTCATAGTGGTACTCACCCAGTACATCCTCTGCATCATATGCAACTCCCTTAAGCTCCTTCAACCAGAGCTTCACCAACGAGTCTGTGATCTCCCTCTGCTCTGCATCGTACAGAGTGGCCTTGATCCGCTCCAACATCCTCATCAATTTCTTCAATTCAGCCTCAATTTGGTGGTTTTGATTTTCTGGAGACGAGGAAGAAGAAGGAGCTTGTGCAGATGTGATAATAGCAGGCAGCAATTTGGCGCCCAAAGAGAGAAGGTTGGAAATCACTCCGCCTAGATCCATTGATCTAAAATTGCAAATCTCTTCTCTTCTATTGTGTTGATATGAAACGATCCAAAGAGATAACGTAGAAAAACTACTAATTATATATTGGGGGAGTGTCGGAGAAAACTGGGATAAAATGGATAAGAGACGTGATAAAGAATTTCGTCCTTTCAATTTTTTTTGACATATAACTGTTATTTGTCTATAGATTTAATTCTCAATTTAATGTTAATTAATTAAAAATTAAGTTAATAAGTAATAGTTTATTGTAAAATTGTGTATCATTCTGAAAAGAAACTAGTAAGAAATATTATGTAAGGTGCCCACAAAATATCATGTGTGGGCAAACATGACTAATGTTGTTTTTTTTTTTTTTTTTTTAGGAAAATGTTAGTTATCTCTTAATACTTCTTTTATAAATCAGCCAACTTTCAAAGTATCATATTACTTCAAATGGTCTCATAAGAAAGATATTTTATCATTATAGTCGTGTCATCCTTTCAAAATGCTTATTTTGGTTTTTTTTTTTTCTAAAATTACTAATAAATTGATTCTATGTTAAAAATAAATTTCACTCTAGTAACTAAAATAATTGTATTTCGTGTAAAATTCGCATGTTTCAATCTCAAATAGAAGATCACTTGTGAATTTTTAAAATCAGATGACTTTACCTCATTTTTAAGTCGTTCTCCGTCTCAGAAAAAAAAATGTTGGAGTAAACTTTTATGTGTCCTCTCCGAACTTAAAGGCCGGTTGCGTTGATCAAAGGCCCATTTAATTTTCCTAAGGCAAACACCAGCCTTTATTCATTGTATTTTTGAGATGCAACGGTGCTATTTGTTTTACTTTCAACAATCTAATATGTTCGTCTTCCTTTTATTTTCAAGACATTAATAAGTTGATTGTCAAAATACACTTCAGTTCTGTATCTCCTTTTCTTTTCTTTTTTTCATTTTACAGATTATTTATTTCATGGCAAAGGAAGCTAGCCTTTGACAGACACAATCTATAAAAAGATTGGAAGTTTTATTTGAAGAAGTAAAGCACGCACAATCTATAAACCCCTGATTAAGCAATAATTATTTACAAAGTACATGCCAGCTAAACCCCAAGACTTGGATTATCTTTTGAAGTCAATCTGCTAGATTTTGAAGTTAATCTCATCAAAAATCAAAAGAGTTGGTGAGCTTAAGAATTTTCCAGTTCTACTCCTAATATTTATTCAAAAAAACAATTAATTACTAGACAACTCTTTTGAGTAGAACTAGGGAGCTCTTAAGCTCACCAAGTCATTTGTGAGTTCAACTTCAAAACCTAACGAATTGATTCAAATGACGGTCCAAACCTTTGAAACCAATTTACTTCATTGGTGATGTGTTTATATATCAAATTTATAAATTTTTGAATTAATTTAGTATAAAGTCAAGCAGTAAAAAAACGATGAAAAATGAACGTATTAAAATTAACTTATAAACTATCTTTTCTTCTTACAGCTTGACTTTAGACTAAATTCGAAAAATTATAAATTTGATATGCAAACACTTTTCTCGTCAAATAGATTACTTTTAATGGTTTGAATTCATCACTTAATAAAAGTCATTTATATAGGTTTTAAAGTTAAGCTCACTAAACAAATTAGTGAGCTTAAGAACACTCCGGATATCAGAATCCATTCATCAAGTCGCACATTTTTGTAAGTGCATGAATATCAGAATCCCGGGATAAGGAAAGGATATAAAATTCTGGATGCATAATTGGGGTCATAGTCTTTTGAATCTTTAGTACTTCCGGTATTGTTTACGTATGCTTTAAATCAGTTTACACATTCAGAGATACGTATGCTTTAAATCAGTTTACACATTCAGAGAACAAGTGTAGCGCTGTCTCGCTTTGTTTCTTGCACATGACACATCGTTTAGGCAAGTTCCAACAACTCTTCATCAAATTGTCATTAGTTAGTACCTTATTGTTCATTGTCAGCCACGCAAAAATCTTCATTCTGGGTGGGGCATTGAGCTTCCATATGTTGTGCGTGTTGGTTTCGATAGCAGGGCCCTGCATCATGTTCGCGTATGCCAATCTTCCATTAATCGTCCTGTTGTTTCAGCTTTCCAGTAAAACGGAACTTCTACTGATATCACAGTTCGTAATTTGGAGGGAGAGGTGTTCTCGAATCTTCAATGATTGGGAGAAGGGAAGTGCTAAGATGGTTGAGAACTTCAAGATGGAGAGGATGATGCTGCGAAATGCAGCAGATTGATTCGCTTGGAGATTGCAGCTGTAGGTCAGTCGCTCATTCCTCAAAAAGTCTGATCACAGCTACTGGTTTCTTCTGTTGCTGCTGTTTTTTACTGGTTCATTTTACTGATATTCTTTTACTGTCTTTTTTTTCCTGTTAACTGGCTTTCAATTCTACTGGCAATATTTTGGTTTTCTTTGTTTCAGATTTAAATTTCTTTCCTTTTAAGCTCAAATGTCCTGAGCAATTTTATTATTATGCTTTGTAAACAGGTTTTATTTCAAAACCTGAACTGTTTTTGAATTGCCTTCATGAAGAAAACAAATAGGGATATAAATCCCTATTTTTACTCAAAAAAGAAAAAAAATCTGCTAATTAGAAACTCCCTTTAAGAAAAGCATATTCTTTTGTGTTTCCATAGTTGTTTGTTTATTTTATTTATTTTTGCTAGTATATGCAATTGCCAGTACATCAGTTAATTTGTGCAAGTTATCTGTTTGATGTAGTCTCCGAAAATTGTAGGTTCAGTTTTGTTTTGTTGAAATTCTTTTAATGGTCCTAAACTTTCAAAGGTGTTGCATAACAGCCCAAATCTAAAAATAACAAAATATATGGGCCACAATATGTTGTTTCAAGGTGAGCAGCTTTTGAGCTACGGGCCATAAGCCCATAAAAAACATAATCGATCAATTTCGAACACAATTATTTAAACATACTACGGGCCATTTTGTGATTGCATTTCTCACTGTTTACCTTAATATTTATTGTTTCCAAGTTAAAATGCAATACAGAGTTGTGATAATGGAATAGTTTGTGCTTCTTCAATGCCAATAATTTTGTCGAAATATTTGCCTCACCTATCTTTATCTTAAAACAAACATGATTTTTTACTAAAATCTCAACCCAAGGAACTGCTTAATTGAAAGTTGAATGGAATCAATTTTTATTTTTATTTAAATATAATTTCAGGTTGCTTTCTGATTACATATTTTATACTAGAAACCTACTGTGTGTTTAATGTTATGCGAGATTAAAAAAAAAAAAAATCACACAACTTTTTTGTTGGAAAACCCTCCAAAGTTGTTTGATAACTCTTTATCAAAAGGAAAGAATAGTGGTATGTTTTATATATCTTGCAATATTGGTATACACAAAAATTATATCATTTCAATTTTTTTATGAGAAACTAACATAATCAACAGATAAAATTTTGACCTTTTAATCTCCTCACTTGATGACCATCGGAATGAAGTCAAATTTTGATAGTTTCTTATATGCATGTAATTGACATGATTTAAAATATATTTGATTATTTTAATTGATAAATTTATGCACAAATAAAAAGTTGCACCGTTTGACATTAGTGACCATAGATATTGGATCTATCTTCTATTTGTACATATAAACTTTGTATCATATGTAATGTTTTAAATTAATGAAATTGCTTAGTAGGTAAATTGTCAAACTTATTTAGATGGAGATGAAATTTAAGTTTTCCAACTTTAAATATTCACACACAAAAAAAAAATTATAATAAATATTTTTTAATCTGCCACTTACACAGAAAGCTGTCCTAATCAGAACAAATATTCTAGTTATCTTTAAAAAAAATTCACCCTTTTTTTTGTCAAATGTCCCACTCAAGTATATACTAAAATGGCAAAATGAGTGCATTCTTGAACATATTTCCTTCAATCTTTATTAGAGTCAATTTCGTGCAAGAATAAACTTATCACTTTTGGACTATACATCTACATGCCATTCCAACAGTTAAAAGTCTGTATAGAAGAACTGTGAGAATTGATTATGATATAGATCACCTATATGTGTGTGTAAATTTGTAAGTTTAGTTGTGTCCATATGTATGAAATTGAGATATAGGAAGAGAGATTTGCATGACAGCTGCCATTAAAATTTTCAAAAACAGAGGAAAATACACGGCTATACATTAAAATTTTGCATTCAATGCAGGGTAGGATCCGAACTCAATGATTGTGTTATGTGTTCACATGTATGTATGTTTGAAATATTTTTGTATGGAGATAATATGATAAATTATTTTAAAGGTATTTAGAATATTTTAGAATGAATTTGAATAAAAATTGAAGAAGTTGGATCAATTCGGTATCAAAAACAAAGGTTGAAGATCAAACAATCGAACTATTTAATATCCTCAAGAAATTTTTTCATCCGAATTTCGAAAATGCGACTTCCCACACGAAGGGCATTACATTTATCACTAGACAAAAAACTGGTTCTCGTATTGATGTGATATTAATATAGTGCGTTGTAACCTGAAATTTTTATTTTTACCATTCTAAAAGAATGATAAATAAAAAAATCACAAAATCTGAGAAATTTTATTTTTAATACAGACACAACTTTAAATTGTGGCTAAAAACTAAGTGGGGTAACTTCACATGCTAAATCTGTTGCTTTGATTGATGGATGTTGGTAAGTTTTGTAATGAACTTAATCGGTGGTAGACGCATTGCAAGTAACACAATTTTGGCCACAATGATCGGTCGATTGTCTATTTGGTCTAATATTTTATCCTATTAATCAAGTTTTTTATAGGTCAGCAAGAACTTTTCAGAAATGGATCTAGGTAATACAGAAAGGCTAGAGAGAGGAAGAAGAGAAAATTCATCTTTGGGGAGTGCTTTCTTTTTAGCTGATGGGAAAGAAAGTATTTCCACCACCGAGATGTTCTTAGAAAGTTTTTTTGAGTTGTGTTTAGTTATAGAAATAATCTTTATATTAGTATTGTGTTCCTCTTTGCGTTGCAACATAAATATACTATAAAAAGTAATAAAAAAATATCTTAAAAAAAATTATACTAAATAACGAATAACATTTCTTAAAAACATATTAAATGACATATATTGTTTTGATTTTTTTTGACATATCTTCATAAAAAAAATCTCAAACGAAATGACATATTAATGACAAATAATATTCCTTAAATTATATAAAAAATAAAAAAAATGAAGGCATGATCAATCAATTATCAATCAATTCAAAAGTTTTTAAATGTAATTTAAAAAATAGAAAGAAATCATGACCAATCAGAAATATTATACAATTTGCATGTGGAGAATACATGGACGAATACGTGTCTAAATAAATTAAGATTTCTACACAAAAACAAACATAACAAAAATGCATAAAATAAGAATACTTGACCAAAGAGCTCATATTTCGATCCAAAATTTCATCTTTCATTAAAATCATTGGCAAATCATAACATCTACGTACTTAATATAAGAATGAATGCATATAATTTACAAAAAAAAAAAAACATTATAAAAATATCAAAATTTTGATACATTATTTAAATTATGAAACAACAAACTATTTCTGAATTATATCTATATTATCCTAATTATGAACTTTAAAACTTGTTGAATTATTTTGAAATCCGAACTCACCCACTATGTTCATATGGTGGGGCTTAGTCTATCAGTTATTAATCTACACTGATATGTACAAAAGACTTGAATTGCGGTAAAAAAAAAAAAATGCCGTTTATAGTATTCGATTTTGCTCATTTTCTTTTCCTTATTGTTGAACAGAAGGAATTTTGGATTGGTTAGAATCCAATTAAAGAGGTGCACCTTAAAGGGATCTAGATAAGATCATAATAGAATATCTTCAAACTTTTTTTGAGTATTGTATGTATGTTTTGTATTCCGCATTCATTTCTTTATTTATTCCTTTTGTCTTGCTTCCTTCTTTTCACACGGGTTCAAAATTCCAACTTATCTCTCCTCTATATTATGTATCTTAAATTGAATTAGCCGACAGAAATTTTAACGGTTGAGATTGATTGATTTAAATTCGGATTGAATCTGAACGCTCCAGTCAAATAATCGGCATTTATTTGATTAAATACATCCTTTATATGGGTAGAAGTCTACATTTAGTTCAAATTGTACCCGCTACACGTATTGCTACACCTATTATCACAAATATCTTTGTTCTGCATCATCGGATCTGAATAAAAAATCTTACGGATTGAATCTCAGATGTCCAAAAAATTTCGCTGGGACGCTCGTCCATTCACTAGAGGCGCCTCTAGCGAATTATTTTTGCTTGCCCCTCCCCGATCCCTTCTTCCGAAGAAAGAAAAAAAAGAAAAAAAAAAACCTAACCGCCTCCGCTATCTCTCTCTCTCTCAGCCCTCTCCGCCATCTCTCTCTCGCTCTATGGCCTCAGACCCGCGCCAACCTATCTCTCTCTCTCCCATCCCTAAAAGCTCTCGGCCATCTCTCTCTCGCTCTCTCGCCTCAGACCCGCGCCCCTCAGCATCAGCACCAGCATCGATCCTTCGTCGCAAGGTTTTCTCATCAATCTCTTTTCTATCGACTTCAATGTTAAACGAAATTCAATTTGTAGTTTTTTTCTGATCAATTTTACTTTTTGTTTGGTTTTTAGATCAAAAGGGAAGGATACAATCTAAATCCTAGAGTAAAGACCGACTTGCTCAATGCTCTTGTCCTAGCAGCTCAAAGATTTAGCACGGGACTATCTCAGGTGAGGTGTTCGTCTCCTCTTGATATATCATCAAATTAACAATGAGCAAGTATCAGTACTGACCATATTTGGGTGTAATAAAAATATCTACCAGAAGATGAGAAAGAATCATCTCCTTTTCTTATGACTGCTATTGAAGTCCAAAAAATTATCTCTTTTGTGAAATTTGCCCAAATGCCCTAAACTTGTGAAGTAATTGGGAAAATATTTCTCCCCTTTCAATGATTTGAAGATCTTTTTTATTTATTAAGAAAGAGAGACCTCTGTTCAATTTGTAAACAATAGTTATAATCTTTTTTTCAGCATTTTTTTTTCTCTTACATCATTACAATTAATGGTAGCAATGAAAATATCTCTTATAAATGTTGGTGCAGCCATCTCTTCTACAATCTTGGACCCTCTTCCTATATTGCCCAACTCTTGTCTTCCTCACAAGCATCTATCCAGGGGCAAAACTGGAAAAGCAAGTGGGAATTCTATTGCAGGCACTGCCAATGGTGGCATTAACGGTTTGACCCCTGTCAGCCTTTCTCTGACTTTGGACAAATTATATGTGAGGGAAAAGAAATTATACAATGAAGTCAAAGGTAGCTTTTTGTCTTTTTTCCCTCCTTAATAGAAACTTTCACAAGTAATCCTAGAAATCTTAAATTGTCTTATACAGCCCCATAAAATGAGAATATAATCTCATGTACCATCCCCTCAAACTCTTTCAAAAAAATTGAGATAGATTTAGGTTATTATTCTAGGATGAAGAGAAGCTTCGAGCTGAATATGAGAAAAAGTACCGAAGGCTCAAGTACTTGGATGATCACGGTGCAGACTATAATGTAATCAAAACTGCCAATGATGCAATCACAAGCCTGAGCAATAGGATCAGCACAGTAATGAGGTCAGCTGATACAATCTCAAGTCGGATACACCACATACAGGACGAAGAGCTACAGCTCCAGCTCACACAACTTGTGCAAAGGTATGTTTAATTTCAATTTTTTTTTCTCTTTCTTATTAATTAAATTGTGAGCACATATGCGCCTGGAAGTATATGATTTGGTATCCTAACTACCAGCGTGATCTATACCTCTCAACAAGTTAGCAATATTTTTTAAGAAAATAGAATAGTGGTTATCTTTCGGCAGTTTCATATGTCGAGGTGCTGCAATTTTTTTTGCACTTTCCTTACCAATTATTTTTGCATGGATGACGAGCAGTTTCAGTAGTTATAAGTTTTTTTTTTTTTTTTACCGCGAGGTAAAATGAATAGTACCATTTTAATTTTTGCATGGATTGTAAGCTGGGATAAACCTAATATTGACAGATATGCTCATTTAAGCAAGTAACCAACTGGTATTAAAAAAATCTCTGATTGGATAGGCTAAGTACACCTCAACACTTTACGCCAAGGATCAACTTTGGAATAGATTAGCTTTCTATCAGAATCTCTCTGATTATGAAAGACAAATTTCACTTGTACTCATAAAAAACTCAAAACTTCAGCTATGCTCCTGCAAAGCAATAATTTCTATTTTATATGCCACAAAACATATGAAGTCCTGAGCGAGGACAATGAAAATAATCTAAGTTTGGATTATTTTGCTTCATAAATTAGATATGATGGGTATATACATGTAAATTTTTAAGGTACTTAAAAAATAATATAATCTGAGATAAAACAAACCAATCAATTGACTTGCTCTTTTTTCTTTTTTCTTTTTCTTTTTCCATTATCAGCTTGATCATAATGTGGAGATCCATTTTTTATTGCCAAACACAAGCAGTTAAAAGCCATAAAGGGCCTAAACACCTGCAACATAAAGCCCTGAATTCGATCTGATCCAAAGCCGGTGGCAAGGTTCACCTTACGACCGGAGAAAGAAATTTCCAGATGGCACCACCGTCTAGAAGATTGGATTGGGACTCAAAAGTATTTTATCGAGGCCCTTAACGGGTATCTGATCCGGTGGATCCGTAATGCACCTGACCCTGCTGAAGAGACCCTTGATGGTGTGCCTCCTTTTTCTCCTGCAAGAATTGGGCTACTAAGTACTTCACTCCTCAGCTTTTGTTTACTTAATTCCTAGAATGTTTCATATCCAGTTTGTTCTCCATGTTATGAGTCTAACTGGCAGCAGCTGCAACTGCAGAAAAAAAAAACTTGCATTTGAGGAAGGCATAGAAGAGAGGTTGCATAGTAACCATAAGAAGAACAAAAAATTTCAAAGCGCCAACAATAAGAAGAACAAGAAATTTCAAAGCGCATAGTAACCATGTTGCATTCAGTGGTTCAGCTATCCTCTTTCGCGCCAACAATAAGAAGAACAGGAATTTTCAAAGCACATAGTAACCATGCTGCATACGGCCATCTGACAATTTCACTTGATGGACTGATGGGTCCCTTAAAGACTCTGACAAGGGAGGGGCGGCATACTTCATAGAAAAACATGGCCAACTCATAAGGTATGAGATTGTACATAAATCGGATGCTGACTCAGCCTTTCAAATGGAGGCCATTGCTTTTCTTTATGCTTTACAGGCAGCATGTAGCTTGGGTATATCAGAATGCTTGTTTCGATCGGATTCGGAGCTGCTGGTACCGACCTTTAATACAAGAAATTTGCAGCATCACTTGGAGGCTGCAGACTGGAGGGCATACTCGCAAATTGTGCAGACTGGGATATTGTTGTCACAACATCCCCAGTTTAAATGTGTTTATATACCAAGCAAGGGCAATCAAAGAGCTAAAGAACTTGCTAATCTATCTAAGGCTGAAACAGATGTCTTACGTGGGGCACACTTATCCTCTCTTCAATTTTCAGGAAAAAATTGTCTTCTATTACCCGTAAAAAAAATAGATGCTTGTAGCAATGTGATTCCCTGGTTTTGCAAGTATCTATTTGATGTATACATACTCTGATTGTCCTGACTTGAATTTGGATTTCTAATTTGGATTTGTCTTTTTTGAAGGACATAAAAATTATTGTAAATTAGTATTTTCATTAAAAGTTCGGTTTGAGTTTTCATTGCTTCTTATATACCAATATTATATCTTTATCTAGGCTTTCGGAAGAAGATCTGTTATATAATATATTGAAAACATGGACGTGAGTAATTATAATGTAGTTATGCTTAAATTTGAAATTTCTAATAAGTTAAGTATATATTTTTTGAGAGCAAAATCTGATGAAACTCCGTTATACATTGGAAACATAAATGTGTGTATTATATACTTGTCTTAATATTAAATTTAATGCTTTAAAGTAAAAAAAAGAACTTCGAAAATTTATTGCTCAACTGTTGACTAATGTAATGTGTGTATTACATACTTGTCTTAATATTAAATACTTGTCTTAATATTAAATTTAATGCTTTAAAGTAAAAAAAAGAACTTCAAAAATTTATTGCTCAACTGTTGACGTGGTTGTCCTGGTGCTCCATTTATAATTAAGAGAATTGTTAAATTGTTATGCATTAAAAATATGTCATTTTGTATGAGAATTGTTTTTTAGTCACTTATAATATGTCTCTCTTGCAACGCAGGGGCACGATACTAGTATTCTTTTATGATTCTTCTATGATTTTTTTTTTTTAAAGTTAGTAGCTTTAGATTCTAACTAACAATTTCATTGATAAAAAAACGTAATTACAAGTATCAAATAACTCTAATTTTTAAATCTAAATTCTTTTATTCTTAATAATTTATCTAAATTACTTTTACCATTTCATCCTACTTATTTATACTTTTAAATACCCTAATACATCATTCTCTAACTTTCTCTACGATTTGATTTGTTTTCGTCCGATAACCGTCGCACTCTGACGGTCCAAACTACTCACTGCCGTGCTTTGACACGCACCGCCGCACTCTGACAGTCCGATATATTCACCGTGGCACTCCGACGACCAAATCTACTAACCACCACACTCCACGGCCGGATCTACTCATTGCCACGCTTCGATGGTCGGAACTACTCACCGCCACACTTCGATGGTTAGATCTACTCACTGCAGTGCTCCGACGACCGGATTAACTCACCGCCTCACTCCGATCGTGATGGATAGAGACTATACTCTCCAAGCTCTGACGATACCTTACTCTCAGCTCCGCTTGGCTTCGCTCGCTCTCCTCTTTTTCATTCTCTTCTCCGCTTAAGGAGATAGAGACGAAAGAGCTAGCAGAGTATACTAGTGTGTCGGATTGAAATCTAAAAGAAAATAAAAGAGATGAAATGATAGAGTAGAAAAAGGAGGTGATTAGTCTCGATTTCTCTCTTTTTCCTCTGGGCGAAAGAGCCAATTTTTAAGAAAGTTCCTATGACTCTTTTGACATATGATTCTGTGTTTATATTAATAAATAGAAAAAAAAATGCAGTATTTTTTTTTCATTTTCCTTCTTTCCAATTTTAGAAAACATTTAGTTCTAACCCAACTTTTTTTTTTTAATTAAAAAGCAGACAAATGGTTATGAATTTGTACATAACTAATAAAAGAGTACAAAGGGTATAATTTACAGACAATAAAAATTTTGAAAAATGGAGTGAAGTTTTAAATAGTTTAAGAAAAATGAAACTATAAATATGAAAAGAAAACTGTTACTAGAAGTACTTAAATTTGACTATCAATACATTTTAAAAATATATATATACTTTTAGATTTAAAAAAAAAAAAACAAATAATCGATAAAAGGATAATTTTTTTTTTATCAAACAAATAAGACTGAACTAATAATTCAGTTTCATTAGAGTATACATATATATATTGGGATCAAATCAATGATTCGGTCTCATTAAAATATTTATTAGAACCAAACCAGTAATTCGATCTTACTAAATTTCCCAAACCGAACCATTGGTTGTCTCATCTATGGAATGGCAAAAAAAAAGTTAGCCCTTTTTCAAATAATTCATTTTTTTTTCAAAAAATAAAAAAATTTGAATACATTCCCGGTAGCAAAAATAGCAATAAATTAACCCCTACCCGCTCCCACCACACTCCATTTTTTTAATTTCCATGATTAATATTTTTCTGGTCAATACTTTGTTAGTATCATTATAATTTATTCCTCACCAGACCAAAAGAACTTATTTAAAGAACCCAATCAACATCGTAGAGCAACTCACTGTAATTTTTTATCTCGCATCTTTTTTGAAGGGTTGATGTCGAAGTACGCACAAACCGTCACTTACGCATGCCCTACAGAAAAAACATCATTCGCTGTATGATTGGATCTTTTTTCTCTTTTTCCTATAGTTTGATTGTTTAATAGTGGTTTCTTTGAATGAAGATATGAGGAAGAATCGTTCTTTTCCTTTTGGTGGTTTCAAAATTAAATTCTGCAATTATTATTTGCTCTTTTCTTTTTGACGTGAGACCGAAATGTGATTCAGATTGGAGAAAGGTTGATAGTGGCACAGTTATTACCTGGATACTTCCTAGTGATCAGAACATATACAGCCTTCGAGAGAAATTTTATGTTTTGATATAATGTACCAATTGTGTTTTGTTTCCACCATCGATAGATTTAAGATACCACTCATATTTACCTCTGTTTTTTGTTAAGAAAAAAAAAAAAAAAATCTTATTTTGGATTTTATATAAATGGAAGTACCATACTGACCTATCACACGGGCAGCCTCAGAAATTGGATCGCGGGTAGAGAAAGAAAATGAGTTAGACTAGAAAATATAAATTGAGTTCAATTTGTTCATCAGGTAAAAATTAATGGACCGCAATTATTTTTCAAAATTATAAAATAGATAACTGCCTATTACTTCCGAGCTTTACTCAATTCGTCCCTAATCACACATGTGCATTTGTCATAAAAGAACATGAGAAAAAATTTAATAGATTTTTAACCGAATTTTGAATATGCAACATATTGCATAAAAAAAATTGTATTAGTCACTGGATCAAAAACAAAAACTAACAAGTAAACTTAAAGTTTGATTAAGCATATCATTAAATTTTCTTTTATTGAAAATTATAGTTAAACACACAAAAAATTGTATTAGTCACTGGATTAAAAACTAACAAGTGAACTTAAAGTTTGATTAAGCATATCATTAAATTTTTAACTACCCCATTAGAAGATTTTCATTCCTTGATCATATTAATACTTAAAATCCCAATATGTAGAGCAACTTTTCCTTGAACTACTAACCCAGAGGTAAATGGCTTGGATATAGATGTATAGTGATCAAATTGTATCCTTATTTGTTATATTTTTTTAATACAGATCAAATATTAAACAAATATAAATACGGATCGAATATCAGGCTTATATAAATAAGGATATGATATAATTTGGATGATTAAAAATAAATTACTGATATTCCTTCTAGGAAATAAATAACAACTAAATATATATTTTTTTCATTCATAAGTTAGACTTAATATTTTTTATAAAAATTTTGTTGATTACAAAATATATATCTTGTTACCAAAACAATAATTGTTAATCAGGTGGTATTTTTAGTTTATCATATTGTTACAGGAACAATGAAGAATTGAGTATAGCACATGATTTAGCAAATTTGGGTAGAACTAGGGGATGGGAAAGAATGGGATCAGATCAGGTCCCAAGTGTAACACGTGGAAGTTGACCTACGGATCTTGAAAGAAACAAAAAAAAAAAAAGTTTATCATGGATCAATACTATACGACTAAAAATGTAAATACCAAATAATTGGTATAACAAAAAATACAAGTATAATATATTGGTATATTTATGCAGTTTAAGAACAGGAGGGAGTACGTACTTTTGTTGTGGCAAACACCGAATCCGTATTACTTTACGTATTACTTTAGGTATCTGAGGTGCAAGTAGAAAATCCGAACTGTTTTTTTAAATTGGCACAAATCTCAAACCAGACACCTAAAATCATAATAGGAACCAGATTAAGTTGAATATGAATGGAATTAATCTGAACCGTTCATTTTTTTTTAAAATTGTACCTCAGATATCGGGGGACATGGACCCGCAAACACTACCCCCAACTCAGAATTTTTTTAGAAAATATAAATGAAAAAATAAATTTTACCAAACCAATTTGATTGTTTTTTTTTTTTTTACAAAAACATAAGAATAGAGATGTCATTTTGGTCCCAGCCATTTTCACAAAAATACATTAGAAAAATTGTAAAAATAGCTGGAACCGAATTGTCATTTCGAACCAAAAAAAAAAAAAAAATTGGGACCAAATGGCATTTCAGTCCTTATGATTTTTGTAAAACAAAAATAATCATGTTGATTTCATAAAAATCTTTTTTTCGATTCTTATGATTTTTGTAAAAAAAAAAATAATCATATTGGTTTCATAAAAATCTTTTTTCTAATTATGGTTTATAAAAAAAATTTTCCCAACTCAGGGCCTGGAAACTTTGCAGCAAGGCCCCTTACTGAAAAAGAAATCAAGGACTTGCAATTAGCAACGGTGTAATTGGGACTGGGTGGAGCATTATATATAGTTAGTTATGAATTTCCAAAGTTCAACTTTCGAAAAAACATTAAACATCCATAACTTTGGTTAGGAAAGTTAGATTTGAGCATACGAGCACTTTTTGGAAAGGGGAGGACGAGATGAATCCAATTTTGCCTGGGAAAACCTTAGGCATCGTTCTATTGAAAGCATTAGAATTTCAAAAAAATGTCGTTTAGTGGCTCAAAAACTCAGTTTAAGTTTTCGTATGACGGTAGGCATTAAAAAACAGTGATTTTCAAACCATCTTAATAAATAGTAAAAAAATTCAAAAAAATATAAAATTTGGTCTCCAAGCACATTTTAATATAGATTAAACATCTAACGGTTTGGATCGGCTATTTGGACTTCAAATATAGAGATATGAGCATGAATTAAAACACCCCGTTTAATTCGCGAAGTAGCGTAGCCTTACTCTACACGTGTGTGTGTATATATATATGTATGTAGAGGTGGGCTACGGTGAGTTGCGAAGTAAAGCGATTATTTTACTTCACGCTCATATTTTGCGATTATAAAGTTCAAAACGTCGATCCGAACTGTTCATCTTGTTCTCCATATTGAAATTTGCTTGGAGACCAAATTTTATATTTTTTGAAATTTTTTTACTATTTATTAAGCAATTTTGAAAGTCGCTGATCTGATGATCCAGAATTTTACTGTTCGCAACAAAACAGCAATTTTCAAAAATGCTTAATAAATAGTAAAAATATTCCAAAAAATGTAAAATTTGGTCTCCAAACACATTTCAATATGGATTAAACATCTAACGGTTCAGATCGATCATTTGGACTTTCAAAATAAAAATACGGTGTGAAGTAGAAATGTGTTTTACTTCTCAACTCACCGTAGCCCACCTCTATATATGTATATTAGTATATATAATATAATACATGTATATATATGTATATTATATATATAATAGAGATGGGCTAATGTGCTTTCGATAGCATATGGGTCGAAATACACACGGTCCAAATTTGAAATTTCAAAATTCAAAAAGTCGATCTGAACCATTCATCTTGTTCTCCATATTAATATGTGCTTGGAGACCAAATTTTACATTTTTCTGAATTTTTTACTATTTATTAAGCCACTTGGAAAATTGCTGATTCAACGGTGGTTTAACAAAACAGTAAAACTGTTGGATGTGTGTATATGTATGTGTATATGTATATATCTATATATGTATATGTATATGTGTATATGTGTATATGTGTATATGTGTATATGTATATGTGTATATGTCTATGTGTATATGTCTATGTATATATGTATATGTATATATGTATGTATGTATGTATGTATGTATGTATGTATATGTGTACATGTATATGTATATGTGTATATGTATATATGTATATAGAGTCCGGCTAAATTGCTGCTGGCAGTAAGTCTGCCCAAGTGCTGCCGGGGCTATATTTAGCCGTGTGATGTCCAAACAACAAATCCAAACCATTGGATGTTTAATCTATATTATAATATACTTGGAGACCAAATTTTACATTTTTTTTGGAATTTCTTTACTATTTATTAAACTGGTTTGAAAACCGTTGTTTTCAATGCTACAAAAATTTACTGAAAATAGCGGTTTTCAAACCAGCTTAATAAATAGTAAAAAAATTCCAAAAAATGTAAAATTTGGTCTCCAAGTAGATTATAATATAGATTAAACATCTAACGGTTTAGATTTGTTGTTTGGACATCACACGGCTAAATATAGCCCCGGCAGCACTTGGGCAAAACTGCTGCCAGCAGCAATTTAGCCGGACTCTATGTATATGTATATATGTATATCTGTATATGTATATATGTATATATGTATATATTATAAATATATTATAAAAACCGAAAAAAGAGAAAAAGATCAACAAGTTGTCAGGGCTTGAAAATTTTTGAATAAAGATCAAGTTCTTCATTAGTGTTATATTTAGACTTGTGATATCTAACTGACAAATAAAATCAAAGTTGTAAAGACTTACGACATCACTTCATAAATTTATCAAATGTCTTATTTTTTTTGGCATACACTTTAAACAAGAAAACTTTTTCTTCACAAAATTATTTAAATCAAAATACTCAGATCTCTCTAAAAAAAAAAAAAGAAGAAGAAGAAGACCGCCCGTGGGAGGGGCGGTTTGGTCCCCTAGGAGACCGCTCGTGAGGGGGACAGTTTGGTGTCCTAGGAGACCAATCGTGGGTCAGACGGTTCAGTCATTTTTGAAAAAAAAATAAAATACGGAGTTATTTTTAAAATTAACCTTTTCTTTTGAGGTATTAATAAAAATGTCCAAGCATGATAACAAGGGAAAAAAACTACCTGCTTTTCAAGTAATAATTGCATCTTTTCTTATATCATGCACGAGAAGTCTAGGGATTTTGCAAATGCAGTGCTATCCTGTCAGCCTCCGAAAACCCAAATTGCAACATCTTTTCCATTTTCCCAACGTGCCGTTGCGTGAGCACTCTACTACACTCTACAGCAGCCTAATATTGGGTGATACAAGGGACCACATACTTAGAAAACTTTTCAAGCACTAAACAAATTGAAATTGAAATCTTATAGTGTCTTGACCCTAGCTTGATACTGGTACGTACTAAAACAAGGAATTCTTTTTTTTTGTAAGGTTAAATGGCATTGTGCTACTAACATTTATATTAAAGAAGAAAAAATATTTACATGATTGTATTATATAACAAAATTAAAAGTAATTATTCTCAACAAGAATACAAAAAACTATCTCTAAATTCTCATACGAACCTCTGCCAAATATATCAAAAATAATAATTTGTCATGCGAACAACCTCCAGTTGTGCATATCACTTGTCGTCTCATTGAACAATATGCGCTCTGTATTTCTCAAACCATAGAAGACTTTTCTATTACGCTCCTTCCAGAGGACCCAAATACTGCGGCAATTCTTATGAGTAGTGATGCATGCAATTTTTTGCAATAGGCTCCAAGTGAATGTGTTAATTATGAATTTTGCAGGGCTACAAAACAATTAAATTTACCTTTCTTATTCAACAGAACTAAGAGGGGCAACACAGAATATCCATGTCTCTTCCTGAAAGAAAATATGTCAACATGGGGCTGTGAAACAAAGTTTCTTATCTACCACAATTAAGACGTCACTTTCAGGAAAACTGGAAAAGACATACAATTATACAGTCTATTATCCCATTTAAAATTTTCCGAATTTGGACTTGTGTACTGAACATTCAAAGTCAAGGAATATGAAAAGTCTATGGAATTATGCCGAAATACCCAAATTCAAATGTTCCTTTTCTTGGGAAAAGCATGGAAAAGAAAAAAAAGGGAGGAATGAGAACAATTCTTTACATTAATTTTTGTCACAATATATGCGTGAAAATTACTGTCAAATATTCCGGACAGCTCTTTTCACTTCATGTGCATAATTGGATTACACACAATTACGTACATATGAATTCAGAACAAATGAAAGTTGAACATGTAGTTAATGATCATGACATAAACAGAACAAAATATAATTTACCATACTTTACACTATTCAGTTAATTACCATGCATCCGGATCAAGGGGAGAACATATTTTGTTGATAATTTTTTTACCTCATTTAGGATTAAACTATTTTTTATTTTGAATTAGCAAATTAAAAATATACTTATCAACACAATCTTTCAGTTCCTATATTCTCATTCTTTCTCTATCCAAAATATATCCACTCTTACAAAATATGAGGTCGTTTTACAAGCAGGATCACAAGAAATAAACCCACTTCAAAACGGCATTGTATTAAGTGTCTTTGTATAATTTCCATTTAGGCGACCTTCCTTATCCCTCTCCAATGTACAAACCCTAAGAACATCTCCAGCCATCTTCACAACAACCGGCGAACAATCCTCTTGCATCACCACAAGCAATCTCCCGACTAATCCTTGCGCAACTTTCACCGCATCTCTTGCGCCATTGTCACTGCCTTTGTTACACATCACCCAAAGTATCCCCACGGCCGCATCCCGGCCTCCTCTTCCCACCTTCATCATTCTCGGCACGAAGGCATCGATAATTCCCTTCGCATCTTCAATTATCTCCTCAAATCCTTCCTTACACCTCACAGCCTGCTCCAACAGTCTGATAGCCTTCCCCACCACCTCATGCGGTGCCTCTGTTGCTTTGATAATTGTTACCAAAACCGGCACCACGCCTGCCTTTACCATCTCCAGTTGTAATTTATTTTTATCTGTAGATGCAATTGTTGCTTGCATACAATCTAGTCCAGCAGATACAGCACTGAGGCTTCCCACTCTGATCAAGTGTATCAAATCAGTGAACAAATCAATCTTTTTTATTATCTCAACTTTTGAATCAGATACAGAAATAGGTGATGCCAGGATCGATTCAATCAACCGAGCCGCTCTGACCCGTGACTCAATCTCAGTACTATTTTTTAACACCTTAACCAAAGCTTGCATAGATCGTTCTAAATTTTCAGCAAGCACAAATATGACTCTGTCTTTTTCCTCTTTTTTGGTTGCAGATAAATACCCAACAGCCGACTCTGACCTGGCAAGATCACCTTCATTCAACAGGTGCAAAGCTACTGTATCGATTGTACTTATAATACCGATCTCAGAATTGTCAGGTGCTGGTGATTCTTCAAGAGGTGTACCAGACCATAGATGGATCAAACGGCGAAGTGTAAGGTTCGGCACGAGGTCTGTGGAGCTGAGAGGCTGACACGTGGCAGGACAGGTTATATGGCCGGAATCAAGCCACTGTTGGATCGACGAACGGTCATACGTCACGCCAGTAGAGAGGCTTACAGGAGACCGCATCACTTCAAGGGAGATTGGGCACCGGAATAAGGTAGGCGAGGTTAGCTCCAGTGGGTTCAGTGAGATTCTCTTTCTCTCCTTGTTCGGGTTGGTTGAGGCCATGGCTGGAGAGAATCCAGTCAGAAGACCGCACTGCTGGGAGTATATTTAAACGCGTAGTGGGGGGAAGGAAACGAACAAAAATAAAAGTGACGTCAATTAGTCAACGGTCAAAGGTTGATCATGGAAATGCCGTTGTCGTGTGGCTCCTATGCGACAAAAGTGTGAAGAATAAAGATACACTGCGAAATATCGAGTGAACTCGGTGTACAAACCTTACTGTAAACCGTACAACTAACATGTTTGGCGGAAAGGGCTACAGCTCCCTGAGCCTAGTCTATAAGCAATTGAAACAAATGGAAAGGATAAAGAAGCAACGACAAATGGAAATTGACCCACCCAAAGAAAACGCTACGCTGGTCCCAGTGGGCCGTGGCTATCTCCATTGAATATTTTTGCTGGAAGAAAAGGAAGGCACCGGCACCTAATCTCAGTTTTAAAACTTCTTGCCCTTTATCAGTTATGTTTCCTATTAATTATTGTGTTTTGAATAATCGTCGAAAAGGAAAGACCGGAAGAGAGCTTTGACCGGCTTATAATTTCCCTTGCCACGTATGTACCACTTCGAGCCTATCTGGTTGCGAATAAAGAATGATGATTTTGTTATATGAAACTGGAATCTGTTTTCTTCGTATGTATTGAGGTCCCGCCTTTGTGTAAAATAAAAGGAGATTTTTTGGTAACACAGGTTTGGGCCAGCCCAGTAATTTTGGGCTCATAGGCAAATATTTTTTATTTCAACGAAGAGATCCAAAATGAAAACGAAAGGGATGGAGGGCCGCGTTGTCTTCCTTGTCGTTGTAAATAGGGAACAAAGAGAAGTTTCCATTTTGATAATTTTCATTTCTTTTCAAAATTAATTTGTGATTGTAAAAAGACTCAAAAGAGAGATATAATTTGAAAAATAGTTTGTAATTTGAAATGCAAACAATACTCCATAACGATTTTCTGATGACACAACCATACTTATAAATTCTGAAAGATACGGATATAAAATTGTATATTGGTCATGAAATTAAAAAAAAACAATTTATATATGGGAATAATATGAGATAAATGAGGTCTCAAAATGCTCCATTGTTTTCATGTCCCAATTATATCTACATTTTTATCTCCGATTTCAAAGTTCAAATAGACGATTCGAACCGCTCAACGTGATATATACATTAAAATATGCTTGGTGATCAAATTTTATATTTTTTGAAAAGAAATTACTATTTTTAAGATAGGTACAAAATTATTATTTTTTAGATAGGTACAAAATTAATATTTTTGAATGGTCCAAAATTTTATGAAAAATAGGGATTTTGTACCTATCTTAAAAAATAGTAAAATATTTTCAAAAAAATATAAAATTTGATTACCAAGCACATTTTAATGTGGATATAATGTTGAGCGATTCGAATCATCTGTTTGAACTTTAAAATTGAATATAATGATATGAAATATAATTGAAGTATGAAAACAATAAAACATTGGAGCCCTTCAGAGAAATGCTAATGCCACTATGGCCACATCATTATGGAAGCATGGACACCTCCATTCGTAATCTTTGGTGAGGATGAGGTATTTGTTTTGTGATTAGGGGATGAGGCCGCAGAGGCAGGAAAAGATATGAAAAGACGCCGATATGAGTTGCTTCTTCTCAGCTGACACCGGACAGCGTTTTTACCACCAGTGGAAAATATGGAATCAGGATCGGTTATATATGCATATTAGTATCAGAATACAACCGATCCTGATGAAGACGATCCTGATACTATTTTTTTTGCATCGATTGTTTAAACAACCGATTCTGATACTATTTTTTTTTTTTTTTTTTTTTTTTTGCAGAACCTCCAATTTTCTTTATAAATGGAGAGTAAAGCTGAAACCAATTTGTACCAGTACATCTAAACTGATAAGTTACCAAATGTAAGTGGTATGGTATATCACCTTGAAATATCTGAAAAATGGAGATTTAACAAGTTTTCGAAGAACTCCATCCAAGACTTCCTTATTTATATGATTGACGGTCTCATAATCGCAACAGCAATCCTCCACCATACCAGAGTAATTCCTTGCATCCTATTTCAGAAAATAAGCATGAAAAATTTAGATGAATTGTTGTTAATTCGTGCATTACTTCACAAAATTCGTACTTAATCTGGAAAAGAAGGTTTCACACTTTCACCCACGGAGCATTTACAGCTGTTGCTCGATATCCAAAGCTTCGGGAAGCTTCTAGAACTGATAGCTGTCGCCAAGAGAATTGCTGACACTGCACGGACCACCACCATCAGGCGCCATAAACGGCGACTCTGCGGCGTCTTCTCCCTGCCTTCTCGCTGACAAAGAGTACTGAGGATTTTGAGAGGAAGATACGGAGACAGAGAGACGCTAAGTTGAAAATGAGAGACGCGAAATGGAAATAAGAAGAACCCTAAGCAGGTTATATAAGGAGTAATCATTAGGATCGGTTGTTTATAAACAATCGATCCTGATACTATTTTCTTTTTTCTTTTTTTTTTTTGCAAAATCAACTTTGAAAAAAAAAATAGTATCAGGATCGGTTATTTATAAACAACCGATCCTGATACTTTTTTTTTTTTTTTTTTGCAGAACCAATTTTGAAAAAAAAAATAGTATCAGGATCGGTTGTTTATAAACAACCGATCCTGATACTATCACTGAGGTAAACCCCACTCATATTGATGGGCTATCAATCATCAAACGGCTACCATTTATTTTCTTTTATGTTTGGTAATGCATGTACACGGATAAATATTAAGAAAAATGTGAAAAATATAAAAAATATTTATTTGTGTTTGTATGTCAAATCAACTCTACTATGATCAATTTTGTACAATTTTATTATTATTAATGACATCAAATTGTTAAATGGAATGCAGGCCGTTCATTTCTGCATGATCATCCAACGGTGGGTCTGTAATTAAATGACATGTAATAATTTTTAAAATGATCAAGATATAACATGGAACTTTAATAACGTAAAAGTGCCAAAGGCCCGACAACTGTAAGTTTTGATCCAACGTAAACTATTTACGGCTGTGCGATGTTGCTATATTGTTTTGCTTTGATGAACTAGTAAACGAATCCCGAATTGTATCAAATTTTATAATGGTGAAATTAATATGACATTATTTCATTTTAACGGTTCCGATCGACCAAATGCTGATGTTCGTATTCGTTCCTTCACAACCCCACACAACAAGGGTTCAAGTCCTATGTATATTATTATATGGCACAAGTCATTGATGCATCATGCATGATTGTAAAAAAAAAATCAATAGTTAAAATGACTTCAAAATGAAATATCAATGTCAAATAATTAATTATATTATCACATAAATTTTAATAATATAAATTACATTAATTTTCATCAAAAAAAATTTATAATTGAACCATATGCCATATACAACAGCCATATATATATTCTATTAATCACCACACTAATTACATATAACACAAATGCCTAATTACATATACTTCTCAATATTAAAATTACAAACATAAATATTTTAAAATATTGAAAAAAAATAATTTGTAGAAATTTCAATTCATAAATCAATTAAACTTAAATTTAATTATAAAATGAAATTTGCTATCTCAATTTTGAAGCTGTCACTGTGCCAATTTGTTTTTAATTCAAACAGAGCATTTTAGACTACAGCGCACCACACAAAGTTGATTCTGCAAAAAAAAAATAGTATTAGGATTGGTTATTTGAAACAACTGATTATAATACTATTTTTTTTTCAAAATTGGTTCTAAAAAAAAAAAAAAGTATCAAGATCAGTTGTTTATAAATAACCGATCCTGATACTATTTTTTTTTTTTGCAAGTATTAGGATCGGTTCTTAGCTTAGAACCGATCCAGGTACTATCTGGATCGGTTTTTAGCACTACAGCAAAAGTTATTTTCAGCGACCGGTATCAGAGACCGGCAAAATTACCGGTAGCTGAAACTTTTTTTTTCCAAAAAAAAAAGAATTACGCAAAAATCAGGCGACAATGAAAAATTTCGGCGCTACATGAAAAATTCTCCCGCGCCTACCCCTGCCTCTCCTCTCCGCCAAACGAAAACCCTTGCGTCTCCCTCCCGAGTCCAGACCCAAACCCTACACCCCCGCCTACCCCTGCCTCTCCTCTCTACTCCGCTTCTCCCTTCTTCTCGCCTTGCTCTTGCACTTGCATTTCTCTCTCGCCTCAGACCGACGGCCCTCAGCATCTCTCTCTCTCGCTCTCTCGACGCACCATCTCTCTATCTCGCCATCTCGCCAGACCAGCCAAGACCAGTGGCAAGACCCAAACGTCAAGAGCCTCGTATAATTGCTCATGTCGACATGGATTGCTTCTATGTGCAAGGTTCTTCTCAAATTTCTCAATTTTGGGACCAATTTTAGTTTGATTTGGGTTTCTAAACAACTAGGTTGTTTAATTTCAGTGGAGCAAAGGAAAAACTAGGTTTCTCAAATTCCTCAAATTGCTTTAACCAAGTACAATTTGGCATCAAACGGTACAGTATTTTTTGGCTATAATTATGCGATCAATAAAGTATTCGAATGATCTCTCTCTTCTTTTCAGGCACTTTTTCTTCACTGCCATGTTATTTACATATGGTCGTTTTCTAAGCCATCATTTTGTCAACACTGTCACAACAGATAAATTGCTATTTAAACTCATCAGTGCACTTGTCAAGTACCAGATGCTGATCTGTTATTTTCTTTACATTGCTGGTAAAATACAAATTCAATTTCAAATTAAGGTGCCAACCCTATGTTGTGCAGTAAATGCTTTAATTAAGTCTCAATTTGATCCCTATTTTTTTTTTGTATTAATCTAGGGTTTATGTGGTTTATTCTGACTCTGAAGAAAAAGATGTACAAGTATCAATTCAAGCAATATGCATGGACTCGCAAGTGTATTGGTATTTGTATCAACACATGCAAAATACCAACTCAGGTACTATTTGTATATACTCAATTTGATGCACACAATAACATAGGCTTACATTTATTTTATTCATATTTGTAATAGACCTTGTACTTGTTTCTATTTATATGTTTATCTAGGAATAAATTATAATTTTGACTTGTATTAATGTAGGTATATGATGTGATGTATCCTAAACAATGTCATGGTAAAATTTTCCATTCTGTTAAAGGCACAAGTTTTTTATTGGTTTTTTATATTTGTATTTGTTAGGTTGACTAATACAATCTATGATGTGAATAACTTGGCTGGTGCTTTATAGTTCATGAGAAGACTTCACTTTGTTTTTGTAGGCAATTAATTAATGATATAAGGACGAACTATGAGTCCGAGAAGATAGAGTTTGTTAATTTGGAAAAGGCAAAGGTACAAACCAATTTGTTTTTTCTTTATTAAAATTGGAAAAACAAGTGGTTGCCTTGTGATTCTCAATACTTGAAGACTAGAAGTTATTTATGTTTGAACTTAAATTTTAATAGCCTTGGGTCAAAAATACCCTTCTGTTGAAAATTGGCAAATCAGAGAACATAAACTCTGATTTTGGTAAAATAAATAGGACAGACAGATAGAGAATATAATTTCATGCAGTTTAGGCTCAAATTTTTATCAATTTGGATTTTTTTTGCTATTTTTAATGAATTTTTGAAGTTCAGCCTTTGAAATGGGAAAAAAACAGCAAAAATGACAGCACTGTTCCTAGTTTACCCCTGTGTTTAGGCTACTGTTTGGTATAGCTAGGAAGTCCCAAAATTTGTAAAACTTTACCAGCATATAGAACACCATGTCCTCAGAATTTTCATATAAAGAATATGAAATTTGGCTTAGCTAAACTCTTGGAATGAATTTCTAAAGTTGGCCACGATCTCTTCTTGATCTCCTGCGACAGATCAGCCAGTGCAGGCTGATCAAAAGTCCAAATCCAAAATCCACTTACACATTTAGATAGAGGACAGAAAAACAAGTGGTTTAGAGCCGAAGTTTTCTCCATTTAGATTTTTCTGCTATTTTCTAGTTATTTTCAAAGTTAGACTTTTCAAAAATATAAAAACAGCATATTATACAGCATATAAGTCTGTACTTGGTACATTTTATTAATTGGTGTTACTATCATTTGCATTTGTTAGATTCATGGCTGATGATCATGCTCGGAGAAAACTCGCTAAAATCTATGTTTCACTACAAATGTAAGAAACATCTTTAAAAAATAAGTAAATTTGTAACTAATGAAATTTGTAACTCGGAGGAAAAATATCAATGTGTGTATATATATGCGATGACTTTTTATTTATGTTATATGATATCATGTTGTATATCAACATTGAATTGTTGTACGATATTTGATATTAAATTCAAATCGAGCTATTATGTATGTTATGATTATTTGATATTATATTTGAATCGAACTATTATTTGATATTATTGTTTGATCGCTGTGAATGTTTGGTACATATCAATTAAATGGGGAAAAAGTAAATAACCAAAAAAACCCAAAAACCTGACAGAAGGGTATCAGCGACCGGGTTTGACTATCAGTGACTGCCTTTAGGTCGCAGATACCTCCTTTTGACGTCAGCAAAAAACAACAACGACAAAAAAAAATTGGTCGCAGAAAAATTATCAGCGACCGGGTGACGTCATTCAGCGACCGGGGACGTCATCGGTTGAGTATCTGTGACAACACTTTCAGCGACCGGGGTATCAGAGACCGGAATCGACTTTCTGAGACCGGAATCACTATCAGCGACCGGCGCTTAAACTTTCAGAGACCGAAAAACCGGTCTCAGAAAGTTTTTTTTGCTGTAGTGTAGCTAGGAACCGATCCAATTAGTTCATGTGCTGTGCTTTCATTAGCTTTTAGTGTCGGTTTTATTGATAAAACCGATCCAGATAGGTATTAGTATCGGTTAGTTCATACAGCCGATCCTGATTTCAGTTTTTCCACTAGTGTACGGAGCTGCTAGATGCACTAATCCGGGTCGTTAGTCATGTTAATTGGTATCAATAAAAAAAATCATGTTAATTGGCATCGTTTTGACATTTATTTCATTCGTGTTTTTGTTAAATTGTATCGATATCGAACACATTACATGTCGGTTTAGTCGCGTCATATCTAATATTGCGTGTCGTGTTTCATCGCATTTTAACATGTTAAAATCATGGCGTGGTTGAATGTTAAAGTTTTTCTCATTGTTCACTAATTATAAGGGTGCACTTAAATTGAAAATCATTGTCTGAGCATTTCCATCATCTTTCAATTTCAATTAAGTTCAAAATCCTTGTTGTCAATTTCAATTTCGCTTTCGTAGATGTAGTGCAAATTGTAAATTTTGAAAGATTTTACTAAGTGAAAGTTTTCATCTCTGCATTTACTCTCTCACAGCCAATCAAATTCACAGTCGTAGCTTCAAAAACAAGTGCTAGTCAATTGTATAGATGTAGGAGTCGTGAAATTATATTTGAAATTAATTTTTGTTTACTCTTTGACAATTTTTTAAAATTGCTAATCAATTTTATAGATACAGATACTCTTACGGACCAATAGTTGATTCATTTATTAAATATGTCATATCATTATTTTAACATTAGATTAATATGTAAATTATATATTATACAATATTAATTTTATATTCGGTTGTAAATAATCAATATAGTTTAGGCTAATTTATATTTAATGTGTAATACAAAGTCTAAATGTTAAATATATAGAACTCAGGAGAGAATATCTTTTTTATTTGTTATTGAAATGAATAATTATCGAACCAAAATATTTGAAGGACGCTTCGGCTTATCTAGGATTTGATCTTTGGAAGAAAGGACAGAGGATGAGAGATTAATGAGAGAGCCAATAAAATGATTTTTTTAAAAAGAAAACATTGACATCTTGAAAGATCAAATCTAATGATGTATGTTTTGCAAATCATTGGTCTTTATTCTTTACTGTCGCTACAAGTTTACTTCAGACTTCTAATAATTTTATTTTATTTTGAAATAAATATTTTAAATAGTCACATCATTTTTATCAATTAAGTTTATAACCTACAATATTACATATGAAAAGTAGTGTCTTTAGTAGGGCTGCACCAAAAGTTTGTAGTTCGTGATTCGATTTGAGTTTGATTCGGAAAAGGCTTGTAATTAATTCGATTTGAAATTAGTTTATTCTAAAACAAATCAAACTAGTTCGGTTCTAATTTTATTTAAACTCAAACTCAAACTAGATATAGTTCGTTCTAAATTGGTTCGTGAACTATTTAAATTCGAATCTCAACTAATATAACTAATGGCTTCAACCATCAATTTTTAATATTGCAGGAATCAAACTTATATCGTAGCTCAAAATTGTTAATATAATGATAACTTACAATAGAAAAATAATTTAGCAGCATAACAAATTAACAATGAAAATAAGTTTCTCATTTGACTAGGTCCATGCCGTGATTTTAGTCAATCCAGCAGCATAAAATGTAAGAGAATTTTGGGTTGGCCCATAATTCATTAGTGTGAATTCAAGAAAAGGTAAAAGGTAAAAGGAAACTGCGAGAAGAAAAACTAATACATAAATTACTGATGGCTACCAAAAGAAATTCGTAGTTCGTGATTTGATTAACTTCAATTCGATTACAATTTTTTTTTCTAATTAATTTGTTCAATTGAGGTTTGTTCTAAAACAAATCAAACCAATTCGGTTTGAATCTTATTCAAACTCAATCTAGGATAAGTTTGATTTGGTTTGAAATTTTTTTGCGAGGGACTACTAGAAGTAGGAAAAAGTATTCCTTAGTCAGTTGGCAATTCTTATGCATAACCAAAGAATATGGAGGATTAGGTATAGTTAATCTCCAACACATGAATATATCCATGTTAACCAAGTAATGGTGGAAGCTTAAAGATCCCAAATTCCACAGTAAATGAAAAATTCTCCTTACTTTTATTTATATCACTGAACATCTGACTGCACCATCCCCATTTTGGCAAGCCTTGATAAAACTGAATTCCATAGGTCACATGAGTATCTCTTATACTTTTGGTATCAACTCCACAGTACAGTTTTGGAATGACATATGGTATGGTAATTGCACATTAGCACAAGTTTATCCTCAATTTTATGAGACTTGTTGGAATGAAACAGTATTACTGATAGATGTCATACATTCCCAGGGGAGTTGTGTTTGTTTCAGAAGGACCCTCCTAGGGGTAGACTTACAAGAATGGACATCTATATTACATGATATTAGCACAATGTCTTTCACACATTTACAGGATAGAATAGCATGGAGATGGGAAACAACAGGGGCATTTTCAGTTAGATCACTTTATAAAATACTTAATTTCAGGGGCAAAATAGGCATTCATCCCATGCTTTGGTGGTCAATTCCTATCCCACACAAAATATAGATATTTATGTGGTTAGCTAGCAAACTTAAGATTCTAACAAAAGATGTGCTCCAAACCAAGGGTTGGCAACGCTCACCTTTGTGTCTGTTTTGTCACCAACAAGAGTCAGTGAACCATATATTCATTACTTGCCCTGTAGCTAAACAAATATGATTTTGGATGGGAAAAAGTCAACACTATTTTACACAATGGAACACAATGGAGGATATTATAGAATTTTCCTTTACCCTATCAAAAACTGAACAACAAACTTTCCTTATGGTTTTTAATGCTATTTGTTGGATGATTTGGAAATATAGGAATGAATTATGTTTTACAAATACTCAACCTAAATCTGCTAGGAATATTATATTTTTCATTATCTCTCTTTTGCAATACTGGTTAGGGCACAAAAAGATTAATTAAGGAGAAGACTAAAGAACAAGCACAGGACTAGATGCTGGATGAGGATGCTTTGGAGGCCATTCCACTTCGAGTGTGGCTGCCTGGGGATGACCAGATGATGGTGTATCAATCTCCAGATTAGTCAACGGATTCTATTACATAAGCACCAAAAGCCTCTGTGCCCGTGCTCTAATTTCGTATTTTGCTCATCCCAGATGGATTCCATAGTGGTACCTAGAGTAGTTCTTTGCAATCTGTGCAAGCAGATACATATTGGAGACTTTATCCTAGTTGTTATTAAGAACATTTGTAGATATTTTGTTATTGTTCCATGTGCTCTCAGTTGGGTACTAGGTTATTCTAAGTTGCTTGGGTATTATTCTGTAGTGGACGTACTAGGTTGGCTCTAATTTAACTTGGTTTCTTAATGAAGCTGGGCGTATACCTTTTAATAAAAAATAAAAAAAATCGTGTGGAGCCCTAGTGTTTAGTCTTAAATTTAAAAATATATTTTTCTAATAGTAACTTTATTGGAATATTGAATTTTTAATTAATTTTTCATATCATACATGCAGTTTAGGTTACGTAGGTACATAAAACCATTTGATATGATAGCCTCAACACATGGTTGGACCCAACAGGGGCAGTAGGTGCGAGTGCGGTACTAAGAAGGTATTATTTAAAGCATAGCTAGCAATCCTATTGAACAAGACAGTTATTATTGGGGACAACACCATTTATTACCCTCATTGTTGTCGCCGAATCACACTATCAAATCTCCTACTCCTAGGATCAAATGATAGAAATCATGGGAATTTTTTTATAAACCATAAATAGAAAATTAATTTTTAGAAAACCAGCATGATTGTTTTTTTTTTTTTTAAAAACCACAAAGATCGAAAGGAGCATTCGGTCTCCACTTTCTTTTTTCTCCAGACCAAATGCTCCACTCGGTCTCACCATTTTTTTTTTATTTTTCACAGATTCGGCCACATAAGATCCGAATAATCCTTTTATGTATATGTATAGAGAGTGATTTGAAATTTTAAAATCAAAAAAGTCGATCCGAACCGTTCATCTTATTTTTCATATTAATATGTGGTTGGAGACCAAATTTTACATTTTTTAAAATTTTTTTACTATTTCTTTAGATTTATTGAAAATCCCTGTTTTCAGCAAATCTGGACCATAAAAAAACAGCGATTTTCAATAAATATAAAGAAATAGTAAAAAAATTCCAAAAAATGTAAAATTTTGTCTCCAAACACATATTAATATGGAAAACAAGATGAACAGTTCGGATCGACCATTAGGACTTTGAAAACTCAAAATCCGAGTCAAAAATTGTTGATCCAACAGTGGCTTAACAAAACAGTAAAATTAGCAGCCACCGTTGGATCAACAATTTTCAAAGTGGCTTAATAAATAGTAAAAAAATTCAGAAAAATGTAAAATTTGATCTCCAAGCACATATTAATATGGAAAACAAGATGAACGGTTCGGATCAACTTTTTAAAATTTGAAATTTCAAGTCACTCTCTATACATATACATAAAACATATGCCACACCGTTTGCCGCATGAAAAAGTTGAAAAAAGTTGAAAAAAGTGTGAGACCGAGTGGAGTATTCAGTCTGGAGAAAAAAAAAAGTGGAGACCGAATGCTCCACTCGGTCTTTGTGGTTTTACAAAAAAAAAAAACAATCATGCTGGTTCCCTAAAAATTATTTTTCTATTTATGGTTTATAAAAAAATCTCGAAATCATGGCTTGCAAATTAATATTTTACAGTTAGAAAAAATTGAGCTTAAATTATAAATAAATAATAAGTATTTAAAAATTTTAACATAAATTGAAGTCTTGTGCTACGCAACTTATCAATTCATCCAGCTATTGCTTCAAAATTACTGTCAATATTTATCAATGTAAAAAATCAAAAGATATTACGAGTATCATCTTTGAAAAATAAAATTATATATATATGAGGAGGGATCAAGTAACAACAATTTTTGAGTTACAACAAGTTACAACAAGCATTATCTATATTTTCGAAGTTCAAATCGTCGATCCAAACCGTTAGATATGATCTCTACAATAAAATGTGCTTGGAGACCAAATTTTACATTTTTTGAAATTTTTTTACTATTTATTAAGATGGGTACAAAAACTAGTCAAATTCAGACCATTGAATTTTGTACCCATCTTAATAAATAGTAAAAAAATTCCAAAAAATATATAATTTGGTCTCCAAGCACATTTTATTGTAGAGATCACATCTAACGGTTTGGATCGACGAATTGGACTTTCAAATTGTAGAAAATACTTGTTGTAACTTGTTGTAACTTGATCCCTCCTCTATATATATATATATATATATAGGCTGTGGCTAATTTGCTGCCGGCAGCATTTTAGCCGGAGGTGCTGCTGCTGTTTTTTCTATTTTGTGATGTTCAAACAACAAATCTAAACTGTTAGATGTTTAATATATATTATAATCTACTTGGAGACCAAATTTTACATTTTTTGAAATTTTTTTACTATTTATTAAGCTGGTTTGAAAACCGCTGATCTCAATGCTACAGAAATTTACTGAAATCAACGGTTTTCAAACCAGCTTAATAAATAGTAAAAAAAATTCAAAAAATGTAAAATTTGGTCTCCAAGTATATTATAATATAGATTAAACATTTAACAGCTTAGATTTGTTGTTTGAACATCAAAAAATAAAAAAAATAGTGGCAGCACCTCCGGCTAAAATGCTGCCGGCAACAAATTAGCCGGACCCTATATATATAATGCAGCAGACTTGTTGTGATTTTCTCTCGAAATATTTTTACTTCTATTATATTATAGAGATGCACTTAACTTGAAGGAACAAATATGAACTAATTCTTGTAATTAGAACTAAAGAAACTGTAAATATGATGTTTGACAAATAATTTATATTTCTTTCAGACCGGGAACTTATGTTGTCATCGATCTGTACCCAAAAGAACCAGCCATGATAACTATTTATAATGCATTGGTTTTTAATTAATACACATATTATTTTTATGATATATAAAGAGAATTAAGTCTACAAAATTGCTAAATATATTACATATTATAACATGAGCCGTGCAATTTTTTTTTCCTCTTCATTTATTTTTCATTAGATCACTCATGTATGTATTATGTTTCTCATTCTTTATTTAAAAGAGGTGGATGTAATCTACCAGAGATATATTATAATTCTAAAAAAAAACCCAACTTTTTTTTTTAATTTTATTTTGCATATATACGCGTCCAAATGCTTTGAAAACTTTATTTTCCCAACGGTTTGCGAATATCGAATTTATTGTGCAATATTATAGTCTTTTAAAAAAAATAACTTTTGCACTATATTTTGTTTTCTAGTGTGAAGTCCGGAAATGCCAGCGGCATGCAAAAGAAGAATTGAATTCGCTTTAACTTTTGTTTTTTACTGTTAAAATATTAAATATAAAAAGTTGAGCAAAGTGATGTGCTTATTAATAGAGTTTGATGAACACAATTCCAAAAGTATATCGGATTGACTTCAAATACCGATTCAAATCGTTGAAATCCATATAGTTAATGAGTGATGCATGTACATGTAAAATTTTGAAAGTTTCAAGTTTATTTGCTACAATATCAAGCGGTCAAAGAAATAAACATTTTATAAGTTAATTTGTAAGTTGATTTATATATTCAATTTTTATAATTTATTTGATCACTTGACCTTATAGCAAATAAATTTGAAACTATCAAAATTTTGCATGTACATGCATCGCTCATGAAGTACATGAATTTCAATGATTTAG
This sequence comes from Carex pumila, assembly GCA_033356055.1. NCBI lineage: Eukaryota > Viridiplantae > Streptophyta > Magnoliopsida > Poales > Cyperaceae > Carex > Carex pumila. Next base: position 204,904 of record JARJHM010000452.1, on the reverse strand, counting down.
ATTTGGTGTTTGAAATCGATCAGATATATTTTTGAAGTTGTGATCACCAAATTATCTTGATGAACACATCAAACCCTAGCTTTGCTCTAAAAAGTTTTTAAAAGAATAGACCGAGTAATTTAAAATTTGAATTAACTTAGGATTGCAACAAAATAATCCGGGTCCAAAATTTGAAACAGGTCCAATTGCTCATACTTTTGGTGGTGTACAGCAAGGATGGCTTAGGCTTCCTTAGAACTCCTTAGTACTTTAATGAGTCTTAAGCTTGCCAAACACTTGTTCCTTTGTAAGGCTTAAAGTTACTTTCTTAAGCCTCCTTTTGCCTACATTTTTAAGTTTGCCCAAGTTTTTAAGGAGCCATTCTATATGGTTTAAACACTTGAAGCTCCTTAAGAAAGCTAAGCCTTCATTTTCTTAACTTTTTGTTGCCAAACACCTCTTCCTTAGCAAAGTTTAAAATTTAATCCTACTTTTGTTGCCGAACACCCTCTTTATGTTTACTAACAATGTTGATTTTCATTATTTTGTTGCTTGGTCTGTTTTTCTTTCAAAAAAAAAAATGTTTGGATCCTAACTATTGTTCCCTCCAAACCAGTGTAGTAAATAACAGTATGCGGTCGTTGGACAAACAGGGTATCATGCACCAAGCGATTAATTGGTCATAATCGAAAATAATCGGTTAATTAGTCAAAAAAATCCATAACGACTTGGTCACCGCCAACGACTAATTATTAGCCGATTAATCAATCTAAACTGACATTTTTTACAACACTGCTCCAAACTTTGATTAGAATAATTTATCGTTGTCATTCTAATACATCGAAATTCTAATATACTTCATCAATTTTGTAAAAAAATTTATATTTTAATTTTTTTTAATTCTAGAAAAATAGATGAAGTAACTTAGAATTTGAAGACATCAAATGCCTCATACCTTTCATATTTCATTGTGTCTCATTTTTTATAATTTTGTTTCAAAGTTCAAACTGTTAATCTGAACAACTCAACATGGTCTCCATATTAAAATCGTTTAGAGACCAAATTTTATATTTTTTTGGAACTTTTTTATTATTGTTTATGATAGGCACAAAATCGTTGTGTTTTGACCATCCGAAAACAACCATTTTACATCTATCCAAAAAACTATAAAATTAGATCTCCTAATAAATTTTAATATATATATCATATTAAACAGTTTGAATCGACAGTATGAGACGTTTGAATCATCCTTTTTTTTCAATACAAGATATCTTCTGAATTTGAATCTTAATATATCTAAATTTTGCTTGCCCTCGGAGTCTTACTAGGGAACGAATTTTGAACTTAAAAACCTTTATGCATATCAAAAAAATATTTTAAACTTGGATGTTTTATTAATGTATGATAGGTAATTAAATGTTTTAAATGTTATAATACTGATTAGTCAATTCTAACGAGCGACTAATTAAATGTAGCAACTAACTAATCAACTCTAACAATAATTTAACATTTAAAACCGGAAAACACTCCTTGTATAAACTATTTATTAGCTTTGATATTGTTTTCTGATTAATTGATCAATTAATTACCGTTTTTTAAACACAGGTTTTACCATCCGGCGCAACTAATAAATTTAATTTGAACAGGTTGGCTGATTTCCTCATCTGACGCGGTTGCCGACGAATAAAAATCTCGATTAAAAATAGTAAAAATCCGATCCCGAGGTAATTAATTTATAATTCGTTTTGCTCCCTTTGCACCCTAATAATTCCTCGACTGCACTTGCTCCTCCACCAATTAAACAACGCCACGTGTCCCCAGCAGCGGGAGGCACCCGCTCCCCGCCTCCGGAGCTGTAACGCGCCTTATTAATCTAAAATAAACAGCCGATGAACACTCGTTCCTGTGATGCTACCTACTCAATTCCCCATGTGGCGGGTCAATTGATGATAGGAATCATGTATGTAACTCAAATTACTATGTTGGAAAGGGCACAGAGATTTAGATGTGAACTCAACCCCACACGGCCACGGATGGCTTCGTGACAACGGCTGGGCATGCCGTCCATGGGTAATTACGTCACCTATTTTACCAATCAATTTCTGATGCTAAACTATTATTATGTATATTGATTTTCAAATGTATTCTGCTACATATTATTTCTATTTTGTTTTGCTGAATTTTACTCTCTCTGTATATGCTTATTGGACCATTTTTTTTTAAATAAATTTAAATTGCTTGAATTTTTATAACTACAATTATTTATGATGACTAAATCACTCCAAAATATGAGTTGTAATTTCAATAAATTTTAGACTGTGGGACAGTTAACATGAATTATATTATATTATATATAAGCAATAGTTCCAGCTTCAACTGATTTAGAATTGTTCTGGCTCATAATTAATTAGGAGTTCATCAAAAGCAACACATGCAGAGTCAAATTTGTTAACCATGATTCGTTGACAGTACGATGTGGTAACTGATTGTGATTTCATATATTTTATATATTCAAAAATATCAAGATTATGGTGGAAAAAGATAGAAAATTAAAATCTATGTGCATTACAGGGGAGGTTTAGAATTAATTACACAGATAAGTTTGCTTATAGTAATGGAGTACCTCCACCTAATTAAATTAGTAAAAAATATCACATCCCAATGCAATTACTAAGTCCCAAATCTATGTGATACACACTCACATGCACATGCACTCTCAACCAAATTTCCTCACTCTTTGTTTCATATAAAAAGTGTCCCTGTACATCTCTCCCCTCCCCCTTCAAAAAATCTCAACACAAATTAAAACACTCTTTGCTCTCTTCTCCTTCTAGCCAAATGTTCTCAACTAATGATATCATGTTACCGTACCAGCCGCAACCGATGCTTATCGACCGGCAATGGAAACCCGAGAATATTGAAATTGCACCGAATTGCCCTCGGTGTGATTCCTCCAACACCAAATTTTGCTACTACAACAATTACAGCCTCAGCCAGCCAAGGTATTTCTGCAAAGGTTGTAGGCGGTACTGGACCAAAGGCGGATCCCTACGAAATGTACCAGTAGGAGGTGGTTGTAGAAAAAACCGCAGATCAAAACCAGCACGGGCACAAGCCGGTTCGATGAATGGTCATCAGAACCAGGTTCCGGTTCGACCTGACCTAGTTCTAGATGGAATGGTAGGAAACAGTACTGGTACTGGTCAGCCTGGCAGATCAACCGATGGGTCAGCAATCGATCTAGCCATGCTTTATGCCAAGTACTTGAACAAATGTCCTGAGCCGCCTGAGCAGTCGGATTCATTTGATGGGTCCAATTGTATGGACCCGGTTCTTGATGAATTGCCGGTGCAATTGCCGAGTCATGACGGGTTATTGGATTGGCAAATGTCAAGTGACCCAATTGAGGAAGCATTATTGTGTGACACTAGCAATATGTTGCTTGGAGAGTTCAATTTTAGCATGGATCCCGGCTGCTACGAGTCCCCGGATTTACCCGCAGAAGGTGGATATAACTATAGCTCTGATGAGAGTTTCTATTCCTCAAGTTGTTCCGTTCTTCCAAATTCAATACCCGATGAAAGTTTGGCTGTTCTTCAAGAAAGTAGCATAAATGCTACATATTGGACTACACTAGATTGCCCAAGTTTAGAAGCTCTCTACAAGTGTTGATCTCCACGGCATATATATATACATGAGGGGTTAATTTATGTATGTGATTTGTATAACTGTGAGCCAAAGTATTAAAGAGAAAAAAAAATGGTTTTGTGATTTAATTGCATCATCTGTGAATTTCATTGATTTTATATCAATGCTATGAGATTTTTTTTTTTTTTATGTTTTGACTTTTGCCAATTGTTCAATTACATCAAAATCATCGAGATGGTTTCAAAATTTAAATTACAACAATTCATACAAATTACATTGTTAGTACCTAATGTTCATTTTCAGTCAAAGAATTAAAAGGTTTATTGAGTGTTGACCGTTGAGTAACTACTAACTACTCTTTACTCTTTTTTTCTTTTTTTACTCTTGTAAGTTTTAACTAGTGGATAGTAATATATGGATATATACAAGATGAAATGATATATGTGGGCCTGACAGACAACTGTGATCTTGTACTGTTATGAACTCATCAAGCTATAGTAGACTAGTTGACTGTCTTAATTACCTCAAGTTGAACAGACTGAACACTGACCAGTGAGAGGGAGAAAGATATACAGAGAGAGAGAGAGAGATGTAAGCGACTAGGAGATCCCAGCATATCATATCTGATGTGATATGATTCCTTTGCATGATTTTGGTTGGATGGTGCTTGTCCTTCTAGAATAGAATTATCAACTATTCATAAATCATACACGAGCTAAGCTTATGTCCACTAAAAATCACAGAAAATTATTAGCAAAAAAAAATATTATATATATAATTAGCAAACCTCAATGTTTTATTTTTGGAGAGTTAATTGACACAATTTCTCATTTTTGTTTGAGGAATGATTATTTTTTTTCTTACTTGGATGCGACGACATCCGCCGATGAACTATTTTATTACCACATATGTAAATCTGAAATCCCGTTGAATGTTTTTTAATATTTTACACGTGGCAACATATTATTGGTGGAGGAATTCGGAACGATATATTACAAGGGAAATTTATTTAATAAGAATATGTTTAAATCTTGAATGGGGTACATTATTTATGAGCATGCAGAAATTAGAATGTAACAGTAGATATTAACTCAAGGGGCAACTCATGTGTGCACATAATTAAGCTGTGACAGGCCAACTTAATATTGAAAGAAACAATACCAACTTTATGGTAGCTTCATCATTCTTCATTAACTGCATCATAAATATTGAACCGGAAGAATAGATGCATGATACTGTTGTCTTAACCGGGCAGTGGTGCTTACGTGTTGGCACTGTCCACTATTTATTGATTCATCTTTTGTATATACACATAATATATAAGGGCACATGTACATTACTTGATTGTATAAAATGATATTTTCTGTAACATAAATAATTTTATTAATTATTTCTTAAATAATGTTAGTCATTATCATACTTACAATTTTTTCCCTGTTTTAATTAATTTTTGAGATTCTTTAAATACTTAAACCTATTTTACATTTATTTTAATACTGCATTGACAACTAATGTGAAAAACAATCAAATTATATATATAAAAAATATATATATATATTGTTAAGTTAGTAGATGAGGATTCAAATGCCTCCATTTGTTGTGTTTCCATCATGTCTCCATTTCTAGAACTACAACATCTTAAAATTTAAAACTTAAATGTCCAAATAATACCGTTAGACATGATATGTATTATTTTCACTATGCATACGTAAAAGATCACGACATTTCGATTTTGTTTTGACATGACACTTGAATGTTTATTTTAAACTTATTGATTCATATAAAATCAAAATCGAAAAGTGATAATCTTTTATGTGCATATAGAAAAGGAAGCGTCTAATTGTCCACAGCCTTTTGTCCACCATTTGTCCATAGCTTTGACTTGCACGAATACTGTAAAATTACTTCTATATGCTGTATAATTATACAATATATCACATAAAATATATCAGTTAATCATAAAACATCTAGCAACTATTTGAAATGGTTACATAATAGTTAGAAAAAAATTGCAACGAGAAAAGAAATGTACTTTCAAACTGTACTTTCGAAAATTGCAGTTATAGGAAGTTATTGGCAGTTATTAGCAGTTATTGGTAGTTAGAGTTAGTTATTAGCGTCTGCACTGTGTTAAATCTTTTATACTGTAAAATTGAATCTTGTATACTGTAAAATTGAATCTTATATACTGTAAAATTGAATCTTGTATACTGTAAAATTTTCAAATAATATTGTAAATTTTCAATTGAATCTTGTATACTGTAAAATTTCTAAATCTAAACCATAAAATAATACCATGTAACTGTAAGATAAAATGTAAAAAATGCTACATTTTAGCTTAAACTATAACCTGCAAAGAATCATGTATACTGTAAAATTTCTAAATCTATACATACATCCATCATATGTTCAACAAAAATCTGTTCACCACAAACAAAATCTGTTCATTGGGTTGAATCTTGTATACAATAAAATTAAATCTTGTATACTGTAAAACTACAAAGTGAATACTGTAAAATATCCCGATTATGCTCCAGACCGTTCTTCTCTGAGCAAGTTAATGTTGTTGTCAAGGGCCCCTTAGTCCCTCCCTTCCTCTTGCTCCATTGTCGACCAAGTTAGCATCGATTCTTCATTGATAATGGTCAATGTGATGATTAGATGATCAGAAGAGAGATTTCGGAAAGAGCAGAAAGTATGTTTATGTCAAAATTAGATCTAGATGCAAAAGAAACAAGACAAAAGCTAATGTGTAAACGGGGCGAGATCAGATCTGAATCCATAAGAATGGTGAGAGAAGAGAACAGGGAGAGAGATTAGAAGAGAAAAGAGTCAGTGGAGAGATCGAAAATTTGTAAAAAGGAATTGCTGGTGAAGAAGGAAGGTTTGTTTAAGGAAATCATTAGAAGAAGATGGGGACCGACAGTTAGAAGGAGAGTTGAATAAGACTGTGAACAAATGGTGGACAAAATCCAATTGACAAAAACCTTTTCTCTATAGAAAAACTAATATATATGACATTTAGTAGTTTTATTTTGACATGTAAATTTTAGAATTTTTGTTATTAGAAAATTGAAAGGCGGAGATACGATGAAGACAAAAAAAATTAAGACATTCAAACCTACTCATTCAAATATCATTATTTACAATTGATATACAATTAAGACATTTGAACCTACTCAGTCCTAGTCAAACGTGGTTATTTAAGGTTTACTTAACTAGGTGGTTATTTAAGGTTTACTTCCTAATTTAAGGTTTACTTACTAAAATTCTCTCTGCTTTGACTTTTGCATATGCCAAGCAGCATGGCACGCAGCAATCAACATGGGGATTGTAAAATTACACAAGGATTAACTATAATATATTTGCAGAGAATGTATGATTACGGTAGTCCCCCGCCCCCAAACGCTTGCTCCCAAAGTGTCTCCAATTCTCCATGGCATGCTGCCTCAATTTCATGAGGATTAAATTAAGGGTTTGAATATTCTTTACTGATCCTTCTCTCTCTCTCTCTCAGCAGCTTTAACAGTTTTCATTTTTTCTTTGCTTGACTTATGATATTACAATACCAGAATTAATTGAGTGAATTAATTAATATCTATTTCTATGAAATCATCTCAAAATTTCATATCCAAACAAACAATTAGGGATTATTGGTACATTGAATCTAGCTATATATATATATATATATCTTATCAACTAGCGTGAGAGCCTGAGAGGGTTGTTTTGACTTGAAATAAGTTTAGAAATTAAAAGGGCATATATCAATTGTGAATTGAGAGAGAGAGAGAGAGGTGCACATGGGGATGGCTAATTGGATCTAAAAGGGCCCATGATCCAAGGTATAATACCAACATCTTACTTGCACTTCATTCCATACTCCCCCTACTTAGTGCTAGCTTATCCTACAACTTCATGTTATTTCATTAATTGCATCCGTGCGCCTGGTAGGCCCCGCTCCTTTCTAGTCAATTCATTTATTATGACAGATCAGCTGGTCCTGCGTATCAATCGCCTCTCAAATCTCCACCTCTAACAATTCATCTCTTGCCGTGAGGCGTGTGGTACTCAGGAGGTGGCGAGGTGCATGCATCGTTGATTTACCAATTGGTTAATGATCTACTTATAGCCTATTGATATTTGATCATGTAATAAATGATATAGTACAACGAGTTAACTTGATCTAGCTCATGCGGTTTATGTTTTATATTTTGGTGAATTTAATGTAGGAGAAAAGTTTAGGTCCGATGGACATCGTACCTTTGAGTCTAATGGGTATAAGAGTTATTCGATGCGCTTTAAGGTTTGCATGTGTTCTGTTATGAGATTCGTACACACAAATTTTAAAGTATAACAATGACTCTGATGCTTATCGGACCCAAAAAAATATACATCTGATTCCCATCAGGCTGCACTCTTGATGTATACACCTCAAAAATCTCAAAATTACGTATTTTTCTTCTAAACTTCATAATAGCATATTTATCATTCTAAATTTGGAAGAGTAAATATGATATATTTTAAATTTTAGTAGAGAAAATATGCAGTTTTGAACTGTTTCAAAGGTACATATAAAAATTCTCCCGGATATATATATATATATATATATATATATATATAGCTCATTATGCATGATGATGATGATTATATAATTAATCTATAATATACGGACCAATTTCAAGGCAATCCGAAAAAAATCAAATGTATTTTGCGAGTTCAATTTTGTTTTGTTCTAAGTTTGAAGTTGTTTTGTGACGTTAAGTGATTTTTTTAATGTTGCTGAAGACCTGAAGTAAGTTCATATGAATTCATAACGGCTGATGTCAGACCTTACCGTATCAGTAATTTCATGCCAGTGCAAACTGACCTGACCCAAAGAAATCATCTGATCTGATTCGCATTCGAATCGGACCTAAATCAATTATTTGAAAAATCAAACTGATTCAAATCTAATATGGTTTAGATCTACATAATTATTGCCACTTACATCTTGTTTGGATGGAGAGTAGAGGAAGAAAAATGAGGTGAAGAATAAAAGAGAATGGAATGAAATAGAAATGAAAATTAACATATTTGAATTTTTTTGTATTTGGATAATCGATTAATGAAATAAAACAAATTTAACTTTCCTTTTTGTATTATTTCTTATTTGGTTGATTAAAAGTTAGAATGTTAATGAGTAATTCAGTGGCTGTTATGTGTTTGTGACAAATAAATTTGAATTGGTAAGATATAGAATTGGATATTTGTATCATTTTTTATCTGAAAATATTTCCAACCAAAAAAAAATTCATCCATTACATTTCAAATTAGGAAGAAAAACGATTATATTAATTATAATCATGCAAGATGAATTTTTTCACCTCATGTACCTTTTACTTCCGACATAATTTTATCAACCAAACACGATTTGAATGAAAAAATTCTTTTCTTTCCATTCTCTTCCTTCCTCTACTACCCATTAGACTAGAGTGGAAAAGCCACTTGTAATTGAAGTTACATATGTGAGGGGAAAACTTGAAATGCATACAAACAGTAGTTCAATTGGAATGAACTCACAGGTTGACAGAAGAGACCTAAAACTATGGCACCGCAGATACTTTTAATATAGAATCAGCTTCAAATCCCAATGATTAAATTTTCTTAATTAGACAACTCCAACTCAACAAGTATACCTAGCACCGTTGACTATCTATCTCCCATTGTATTTTTAGACGTGATATAGTCTGTCAACAAAGCAACTTATTATATTTTTTAGTAATGAAGATCTCATACCGTATTTTTTTTTCCTCCATGAGAATTCATAACATGAGTTACTATAAACAAATTACCGGGTAAAAATATTAACGGAGCAGTATTCGCTTCATGCAAGGCATATATAAGTTATATGTAGCTCTTGTTCGACTCTCATTTATCTGTGCGCTGCACGAATCAAAAATTGATCTGTCAAAATCTTCACCCAAATTAGTGAATTACACCTTACTCGCTAGGCACCTCGGTTCTAATGTAGTTAATTCTTTTAAACTGCAGTGAACTGGCAATCATGCAAATCCTGAGTTTGTCTGGGTTTTCTATAAGATGTGCCATTAACAATTCTCAGGCATTTGGCTACTTGCGTATTTTTTTTACTTTTTTTTTTGTAATAATATTACTTAAAAATGCAACAGCTAGCCCTGATATCAATTTTCATCAATAGTCCAGAAATTTAACTAAGTATTTTGTCAAATTAGTAACAATATTTTTTTTCAATAACCGTAATAACAAATTTCCTGAGTCTAAAAATTACATATATATACATATACTCATTAATATATATTTAGGTAAATTATATATCATTAGTATCGTGCCCGCACATTGCAACAGGTACATATTATAAAAGAAAAAAATCTATAGAAAATAACATATTATAAGACTAAATGACAAATAATATTCCTTAAATGATATATTAAATAATATTTACGGATAAATAAAATTCCTTAAAATGACATATTAAATAACATATATTTTTTTTATCTTTTTCACATATTTTTATAAAAAAATCATACAAAATGACATATTAAAAGACAAATAGCATTCCTTAAATAACATACTAAATAACATTTATGTGTAAATACTATTTCTTAAATGACATATTAAATAACATATATTTTTTATCTTTTTCACATATTTTTATAAAAAAAAAATCCTACAAAATGACATATTAAATAACAAATAACATTTCTTAAACAAAATTAGACTAAATGATGAATAATGTTCCTGACATATTAAATAATATTTACTTGTAAATAATATTCTTAAATGACATATTAAATAACATTTTTTTTTAATCTTTTTCATATATTTTTATAAAAAAAAACTCATACAAAATGATATGTTAAATGACAAATAACAGTCCTTAAATGATATAAAAAATAAAAAGAAATGAAGGCATGACCAATCAATTATCAACCAATTCAAAATTCCTTAAATGACATTTTAAAAACATAAATAAATTATGACCATTCAAAAAAGATAATACAATTTGCACGTGGAGAGTACGTGTGACGAGTACGTTTCTAAATAAATTTAGATTTCTACACATTAAAAAAATATAAAATAGATTCATAGAATCTAAATATTTGATTTGAATGCTAATATTCAATCTAATATTTCATCTTTTAATCAAAAACTATTGGTGAATCAAGATACCTACGTGCTTAATATAAGAAAATGAAGATTCTCAAAATCATTTGATGTCACACCCCCAATTCGAAGGTGCAACAGTTCCTACCGCTTCTATTTACCATTCAATATATATAATATAAGGCATGGATCTTTTTGCTAATAGCATCCATTATATTTTTGCCACATCTCGAATAATTAACAATAATTATCTGACATTTATAGTGGATGATGCTAGAGAAATATTCTCTGCACCATGTCAGATAAAATAACCCCAAATTTCATATCTTTAGATGGTCTTGCTGTCAATTATAACTCGAAAGTGTTTCTCTAACTTCGCATAATGAACTTGTAACCCACAAGGAAAAACGAGTGAGAAATAATAAATTATTTCTCAATGTTGATTGCCACTCAGATTATTAGATTCAAAGGAAATTCATATTCATAATGAAATCACCGCACGAGAAATAAACAATTCATTTTAATAATGACGAATTCAAATGCTCAATAATAGTATCCAATTGAATAATAGAAATTACATAAATAAATTAGAACTCTAAGAATCTTATCAGAATAAATGGTTTGAGTCTAAATCTTTTAAATCATAAAGTCAGGTAACGTTTGGAACCTAATCTTTAGAACCACTAAGTTTGGTAACGTATGGTTTCTTAACTTTATAATTTTTAGTCTGGTAGCACTGAAAGATACCATACATGTATTTGTTGTGTCAGGGCTTATACTGTTCTAACTATCATGACAGCTGATTAACGGAAACAATATGAAATCAATATCACAATACTGTCATTATCGGAAAGAAAATCAATGATAAGACAATTACCACAGTTCATTAGTCTTACAGTCACAATTCACATTTATTCAATATCCCCTATCCAACCGATATTGGATTCAGTTGGGACCATTCACCATATGCACATAAGGGTTCTTGAGTAAAGTCTAGTAGCTAGCTAGACTTTACGATATATTAATCTTTTTTCTTCACTATATGGAGATTCAAGGATTACAGTATTAATATTCAATCAATTCAATCGCTATAGTCTCAATCAATCATTTGCAATAAGAATCATCCAATCGATAAAGAATATCAACATGACAGTCAATAGACTTACCTATAATTCAGTTTCAATTTTATTGGGTTATGCATATGATGCAATAGTTCAATCAATGCAGTTAATCAAATATTCAAAATGCACAGCCGAGTTATGATTTAATTCCTAGTCATGAATCTCAGACTAATCCAATAACCTCGCACCTGATATCGTAGGGCAACAGGTGAGGTCACTGATAGTCTTTTCCTCCTGAACATTCAGTCTCATCTGTACCTTTTGTAATTACGCCTATGTTTAAAACAATACATATATATACTGATCAATACTTGAAACAATTTAATATAACATATCATAATGTGTTTCAATATTTTGCTTCTAAATATGTCTATATTTAATCAATCTTGTTTAGTATTTCCAATAAACATTCATCAGGGTTCTATTAATTACATTTTATTTAAAACTTGAGTTATTTTGTTTAGATGTTCCAATATGTTCAAGTCCAAGAATCCAAATCAACTTTATTTTTTCTTATTAATCTATAAAATTCTAAAGCCTAACATATATAAGGCTCATTCCCTTTTTATTAATTGTCAACTAAGGCGAAAGCTTAACTCAATTCCTTTTTTATTTATTAATCAAAGCCAGAAGGCTCACATTCTAAATCATATTTCATTCTTTAATTTCCATCCAAAATTTATATATGAAATTTTGCATCAAGGCCCCTCTGACAGTTTCAATATACCAAATCATGGACATTTTCATGTAACACCTTCAACCTTACCTTTTCTTTACAGGCAAATTAATTACTGGAAGTTTAATTAGGTGTAGTAATAACCATAAATAAACTGGTACCGATAGGTACCAATGTTTAGATTTCATCTACAACCCTAAAACACATGTCAACCCCTGAATAATCTCAAATAACAAAGAAAATGTTATAAGTACCCTTGGTAAACCATTTGAGCTTGATACCGAAAGGTACAACTAAAGTTAAATCTCAAAATTCAAGCTCAAGAATTCAATCAATCTCACAAACCCCCTACATCCAATAAATTTCAGTTCAGCCAGCACAAACAAGAAAACAAGATAACATAATAAACTAAGTTATTTGGTCCAAGACCGGATTATAAGATTAAAAGGTTGAAGAGAGGCCTCAAGCAATTCCAATTCATTTACACACTTAGACAAGTTTCATTTCCATGTCAATTCACAACAACGATAAAGTTTGCTTACTACTTTTTCACAACATACAAACCCATATAAGGAGAAAAAGAAAGTCACAACCAATAGAAAAAGAAGAGATTACCAATTACACACAACTCTATGAGAGAGAGTATCATGATCATCAATTTGAATCACAAGAGAGTAGCTCACTACAGGGAGAGAAAATCTCTGTTTACTTTTCTCTTGCGCAAGGTAGGAAGAGCAAAAGAGAGAGTTATAGAAGTTGATTAAAATGAATAAAATAAAATGAACCTTCCAGAGAGAAAGAGGGGTACACGGTAGAATTAGAAGAGAAAAGAAAGAGATAAAGATGGAAACAAAAAAAACGTCGGTCCCACATACCATTTAAAAATTTATCTTATAAATTTATCCTATAAACTTCTAAATCTTACAAATTGGTCCAAAATTACTTAAGAAAAAAGATTGTATATTAGCAATGTTAATTCTTTACATGTATCTATCTCATACTACTACTAACTTTCAAATATTTTTCTCTTTATATTTTTCAGAACTTTTCGATAAGTAACATTCACTTTATATAATCAATTTGATTGTTCATAAAAAAAATTCGATACTGATTCACTTTAAAATAACTTAATTATCTTATCAACATATTTAGTAAAATGACAATTTCACTTTAAACTTTACATATTTCATTGAAAAATAAATTCATACATCTCGTATTTTATTTTTAGTTATTAATTTTATATATGCATTTTTCATAATGTTACATTTGAACGTTATTCAAAAGCCAATAAAACTAATTCATTAAATTTTGAAAATTGATTGTAAGTAACTAACATATTTTCAAATTACATCAAATTTAACACAACTTATTAGGAAAAAAAACGTATCTATAATTTTAACGATTTGATTTGAGACGTTTGATAGGTTGGCAAAATTTTCAATTAAATTTTGTATTAGAAAAGCTTGAAATTCATATAGGAAAAGTAGAAAACCTCTCCTGAATAATCTCAATGATTTCATACAATACCCTACATTTAAATTGGACGGCCCAAATCAGAAAACTATCTTTTGCCAACATTAAGGTCTTGTAGTTAATCATCACAGTCATGGGCTTTCAGGCCCAATTGTTCTCTGGAATGCTAAGAGGCCTCAACAAAGTGCATTTAAGAAGAGAAGATGCCAAAGGTTTGTGATTGAAAATTCTCACACGGAGCCTGGAATTTCGTGTAATTGTAATATACTAATGTAGCTATGAACAGGAGTTCAAATGTTCAATGGAACTTGGGTACACCAACTGAGCAGATTGTTTTATTTATAGAAATGAATATAAAATATCTAGGACATTAGAATGAATACTTTTAAGTTTTAGATGTCATAGACACAGCAAAAAAAAGTTTGGGCTTAAACACATTACTTGACTTAGACAAGGATCCGAATAATTCAAATATTGAAGTCTAAAAGAGAGAGTTATATCTAAAAGCTTAAATAGCGTTTATCGTGTTATAGCGGCATGATTAAAAAAAGGCACTATGGTCATGTAGCGCCACTATAGCGTGAAATAGCGCGCTACAGCGTTGATAGCGCCACAACTTTTATGGTCTGAAATCACTATAGCGCCGATATCACGCGCTATTTAGAACGTTGGTTATATCCATTATTTGAAGCAGCATAGCCATCTTGAAAGAATTGAATTAGTTGACCGTATTTTTTCAAATTTTTATACTTAGACATTATATTTTGTACAAATTAGAGTAAAATACTATGGATAGTGTAAAATTAATTCTCTTATGCAGCATGAAAATTTTATATAATTAATTTATATTAATGTCTGACCTCCATAATTTAAAAGTTTGGCTCCCCTCTAATTGTTTGGGGCTTGAATATTTTTTCAGTTCTATCTATGCATCAAAATTTTGGATCAATCTTTCCTATATCCTGTATCATTTGATATTAATTTCTATAAATAAAAAATTCTGACAACTAAGCACTCAATAAAGTCATCTCTCTTAGGGGTGTCAACGGGTACGATACGGATCGGGTGGAGACATTTTCATACCCGTACCCGTTATGATAATGAAAAAAAATCTTTACCCTTACCCGTATTTTCGAATACGGTACGGGTCGGGTAAACGGATAAAAAAATGCCATTAACATTTCAATTTGTGCTTTCAATAAAATAATTTTTAAAATAAGAAAAAGTAATAATGAATACAACTAATTTGTATTATGAAAATTTAATAAAATACAAAAAAATTATTGTATTATGTATCATCTTCATACAAATATATATTTATATATGTAATTTTATTTTTTTTAAATTATCTTATACTAAAACGGGTAAGATAACGAAAAAAAATCATTACCCTTACCCATACCCGATTAGCTAACGGAATAAAAATCTTATCCTTACCCGTGTTTTCGGATACGATACGGGTCGGGTAAACGGGTAAAAGGGTGCCATTGACACCCCTAATCTCTCTTCATCCTCAATATTTATTTTAAATTCATCCATAACATGGTTTTTGTTGTCAGAATCAGGATATGGTTTGATATTCAAGCTGGCACATGGTTTGGTGGTTCTCTGCCAAGTACAGTGCCACTACCAAATGGAAAATTCTTACAAAGAATTTGTAATTTTGTATCGGAGTCTGTGTACTAATTAATAGTCAATTTATTCGTCAGATTCACTGTCTCTGGTGGGATGCTCTTACCTTCTTTCCTTCTTGGGTCAATACTCAATAGTCTGAAAATCACACAATGTCTAAATGGTCGCTATTATTTATTTTTTCTATTTTGTCTTGCAGTTTTATTCTTCCTCAATATAATTGTTTACCTCGGAACTTATAAAAAAAAAAAAAAACTAAACTAAACTAAACTATTCTGTTGTAGTTTGATTATGGCCATTTGATAAGAATAAATAAGAAGTTGATTAATAATCAAATTATTTTGAGAATGAAAAGGTAACACACTAACACAGTTGGTTAAGAAAAAAATTCTAAAATTATTCGATATTTAAAAGTCGAGAGTTTAAGCTCTACGAAGCTTTCAGAAAAAGAAAAAAAGATAATCAAACTATTTTCTTCACATAACATTGAGTTAGAGCATTTGGTTGTGTTCTAACTAGGAGTGCAAACGAATCAGATACATATTGGATAGTGGTAAAATTGTATCCGTATCTACTTTTAATTTTCGGATACGGATACGGATTGGATATTACACGGATACATACGGATACGAATCAATATCGGATATCCAAATATACATAAATATTTTTATAACTTATGCTAAACTATATGATATATATCTACTATTTGGATACAGATAATTAAAATTCAAAACTATATTTGTATCTGTATCCGTAAGGATATTTAGATATCATATATCTATATCTAATTTTCGAATACAAATGCGGATACGGTCGGATAATATCTGACCCGTTTGCACCCCTAGTTCTTGCACAGATTTAGCCTTTATAAATTAAAGATTTGGTATAAAGTATTTTTTTCTGTAAAAAAGATTTGTTGATTTATTTAATCAAATAAATTAAAGACGTGTTGATTTATGGAACTACGTATACCTTTAGACAACCCGTAGTTGAGGAGTAATTATGGTATGTATTATTTCAAAAAGTCAAACAAAAGTTTATTTGATGGATCCAAGGATCAATAAGCTTTTCAACTATCAATATCTTAAATTCTTAATACAAAAAAAGTCAGAAGTATATATTATAATTGCAGCTTTAATAACCATGCCCCATCAATTCTACCTCCTCTTAGGGTTTTTCCATGCAATAGTTTTACTTCAAAATTCAAATCTTTTATAAAATATTTGTTGAATTCTCATGCATAATATTATTTAGTTACAATCAATGGCGGATTTAGAATTTTGATTAGAGGTAGGCACAAATACTCATAAGATTATAACTTTTTTTTTCTCCTGACGAATTAGAGCAAAGTAACATACCTCTTTTTTTTCAATTCAGAAGTAAACACTTGTCTACCTCTCGATCTTTTTTGATCCGCCACTAATTACAACTGTATACATGCTACTATATAAATAAGCACTCATGAAGAGGTTGAACAACTACCACGCAGTTTTCAAATTGTCAAATTAACTTCTATTTTAATTGCGCATTTGCATATGATTTAATTACACAGCTGTTGAAACCAAAGTTTGTTTAATCTTTGTAATAGATACATAATATTTATTTGAATTCAAATACACACTTAATTAGGCCTAATGCTTATGTATAAACGCTCATTAAAAGTCAAAATTAATAATTTTCAACAGCTAAAACATTAGTTTGGTAGCTGTTGACACCTATTCAAGTTCCTAATGTTGACAATGCATATACATAATATTAAAATACATGTTTTTTAATATCAAAATAGAAAATTTATTTAACAGTTTGAGAATGATTGATTTTTTTGTTTCCATTTCATTTTTGGATGTTTTGTCAAAGATACATGGAGATAAGCTGGAGATAAATAAAAAAAATCAAAAGTTAAATGCATTTATAATCCTAATATTATTCAACTATGGATATGTGGCTTCCTCATGCTTGTATTTTATGTAAGGAAAATGTGAAAAGTCTATGGACTTGTTCTTATCTTTAGTAGAAATTAAGGAAGGGCTAACATGCCGCTAATTAATTATCAGATTCTAGTTCCACCATTTCAAAGCTATGAAAAAAAATAATAAAAGCTGGATTAGAGTTTACTTAGACATTAATAATTTGCCTTCTAGACGTATGGAAATTAATTAGTTAACAACTAAGTAAACAATGTCCGCATGGTCCGTGAATTTATTTTTATAATTAAATTTGATTAATTCTGTTATAATATAGTGTTATTCGACTTTAAATATATTAATTGAGGAATAATAGAGCCTAATATATATATATATATATATATAAAATTATCACTTGACAATGATTTATTTTGACAATATTATTCACCACAAAAAAAAAAATTTCAAATCTAATATTATCATGATTTAGATTTATAGAGTGTATATATCATCCGACATTACTCAAATTTCATAAAATTTGATTGTTACACAAATGTGTCATTCGACAATATTACTCAAATTCGGTCCTTATTGTTTTTGAAAACAAAAAAAAAGAACATTCAATTTATCTTCTACCAAATTAGTTTTTCAATTTCTAAAAATAAAAAATAAAAAAAGTTGTGGCCTTCAACGGTTCTCAATATAGAGCCATCAAGCATTAATGTTTCTCACTTGTTGAAGACTAGACCGTAGAATAGATCAAATATCCATCAAAAAGGTAAAAAAAAAGATGTACAACCTCGTACACATAACACGTCTATCATTTATGCTGGAGCGGATTCAGAATTTTCATCAATGAAATAAAAAATAGCAAATCAAATTTAAATAGTTAATAGAGTTCAAATTCATGACTAATTGGATACTAGATTAAAAAATAAAACAATGCTCTCACTTATAAATTTCAATGCTCCGATTTATAATTTTCAATGCTCTAACTTTTAATCCTAATTATCAATCAGAATTCAAAAAAATATTCTAATTTTAATTCTAAATTTAACTCAAATTACAAATCAAAATTCCAAAAATTTATTCTATAATTCTAAATTTAACCCTTCTCTCTCCAGATAGATAACAGACCCTCCAATATTATTCCAAACATAGAATTGAAATATTTCTAGGAAGATCTCCCTACATGCTTTCACACCAAAATTCTAATTTTCCATAAAAAATTATATAATTAGTTTAATTTTATAAAATTGGATAATGACGCAATGCAAACCTTCAATTAGAAAATGGGTGCTAGCTAGTTAGAATTTTTGTTTTTTCATGATCTCCGAAAATCTTTAATTATCAAAATGGGGAAACGCCGTCAGCATGATCAGTACCATAGATTGGTAAATTTAGATTAAATAATTATATTTGAAGAAAAAAATTGATAACACTCTAGAAGGGATCATTTATGTGATTAACATTCTAGAAGATCATTAAAAAAAAATCTACAGATGTTAAAACCTTATAGGCAATTATTTTATTTCGCTGGAAGAATAATAAAAATAAAGCCTGCGCCAAACAAATAGCTATACCTAGGAGTAGGGCTGCAAACCTCAGTTTGAGTTTAGTTTAAATTAATTTTGAATTAAGTTTGGTTTGAATTAATTTTGAATCGAAATTTTTACGAACTCAATTTCAAATCTTTTATAAAATTTTTGACAATAAGGAAGAGTGATCGTAGTCACCGAAAGTGAGAGGTAAAAATCATTTAGAATTTTAGAATTGAGAATGAGAATTACGACTTATGAATTATGACTTATGACTTGGCGGTCTTATATTTTAATTTTTAAGTCATCAGCGAACACAAGTTATCAGCAGATATCAACAGTTCACGTTACTTTGAGATTCGAACTAAAATAGTTTGTGAACCTATTTCGATCAAACTAGGTCCAATTTGAATTTCTTTTGAATTAATTTCGAACTATTTCGAATCAAACATTTTATGAACTTTTTCGAATCAAACTCGAATCGAATCACAAAGTATGATTTTTTTTTTCTAGGTGTATTAAAGCAAAGTAATATTATATATATTTATACCTATATGACTATATCTATGCTAGTTATAGACTGGAGATGTCCATTGCGTTAAGATAATTTGATGGTCTGATCAATGTTTAATGTCAAAAGGTTATCCATCAACTACGGCTGTGATTAGATCTCTTAAAAAACAACGATTCAGATTTTCCGAACGACGCCTTTCTTTCTTCTCCAGTAATTCTCCAGAAACTTTGGCAATTGATCACATTTGCAAGTTTGATTTATTTGCAAATTGCAACAAAAACTTCTTTTTTTCTGAACTTTTTTTCATTTTACATTTATGCGTGCAATCTTCCTTCGGACAATATTCTTATGTGACAATCAATTTTGTTTTAAAAAAAAAATTTACCGTGGAGCTTTAGTTTCGAAATAAAAATAAAATAAATGTCAATTAACCCCCATTCTTTTTTTTTTCGTAATTCCGCCTCTGTTCACCTCCATCAACATCTAATATGAAACTTTTACCGGTTAATGAACAATATATAACTAGGTACACATTTATAAAACATCATATCAAAATATTATTTTGAGCAAAACTAAATGCCTGCTCATCATTGTTGATTTTTTTTCTGTATTAATTTATGGGTTAAGAGGACGGTTCAAATGCAACCAAATTTTTGTGCAATCAAATATACCCTATTTTTCATATACTTTATCTCCGTTTTCAAAGTCAAAACAGCCAATCCGAACCGTTAGATTGCGATCTATATATTAAGATGTGCTTGGAGACCAAATTTTATATTTTTTAAATTTTTTACTATTAATTAAGCCACTTTGAAAATTGCTGATTTTACATATCTGGACCATTGGATCAGCGATTTTCAAAGTGACTTAATAAATAGTAAAAAAATTCCAAAAAATATAGAATGTGGTCTCCAAGCACATCTTAGTATATAAATCGCATCTAATGGTTCGGATTGACTATTCGGACTTTGAAAACAGAGAAAAAGAATTTGAAAGATAGAGTGCATTTGCATACACAAAAATTTGAGTGCATTTCTACCCTCCTCATGGGTCAATTAGGTTGGCTTACATACTGACTCCGAATTAATTAGTATTGAAAATTTGCTCCAGGTTAGGATTGATGTTCTCTTTGCCTTTGGATTTTTCTGCTTACAATTAATGAATCATAGTTTTTATCCGACTTCTTTTATTTTTATTGTTATCCTTAAAACAACAATTTATATTATGGTGAAAATTGCTTCTTTCTGATTTACATATTTATTATCTTGACCATTTTTTAGTAGATTGGAAATTATAAAGTTTATAAAGTATGCTTTAATAAGGATTTGCACATTTTTTTATTCCGCACTTGTTTCTGAGGTTTTTAAAATAGACATCCCATCAAATCGGACGTATTTTTCACTAATTTTATCAAAAGAGTGCACTGAAAAAAATGAACATATTGACGTGAGAAATAAGTATGCTTGAGTCAAAGGAAAAAAAAAAAAAAAACTCTTGGTGGTTATTCTTCTGTTTGAAATTTAAAAAAACAAACACTCCACAGTCCACACATAAACAATATATACTACAAAATTATATTCTCTTGTGTAATTTACAAGGTAAGTTAAGGACCTGCATTTAAGTGCGTCGGTGATGGAAATAAAAAACTCAAAGGCGAATAGTTAATAATGGAATTCAACGGAAGAAATAAAATAGAAAAATTCAAAGTTTCACAGCCGTGTATCAAAATTCATCACATGCTTAAATTTTACAACTACAGCAATCCAGGGCCACATAGAGAGTCAGATTCTGAGTTGGGGGTTTGATCTTGATGGTGAGTTGGCAAATTGGCATAGGAAAGTATTGCTACGTCGGTAATCACAGTCACAGATTCATGTGTTGCACTCGTTCATTAGAATTTAGAATCACCAGCTCAGTAACCAGATTCTCTGTGGCCGTTACATGTTATAATATGAGTGAAGCTACAGTACTATGTATAGCGCACTTTAGTTTGTATGTACTACAGAGTACAGATCGGATCCATATTTTTAATTTTACAGTTTAAATAGTTGATATGAACCGTTTATCTTGACTTTTATATGAAAATATATTTGAAGAGCAAATTTTATATTTTAAAATTTGTTTACTATACTTTTATATTGGTATAAAATTACTACTTTCAAATAATTTATAATATTTAGATTAAGTAATTTTGTACTTATTTAAAAAAAAAATAAGCAAATTTTTAAAAATTATAAAATTTGACATCCGAGTATATTTTCATACTATCATATTGGAAAGCATGGATGAACTATTTAGAATTAAAAAAAAATGAAAATATACATCTATAATATCCAGGGTTCTAAATAGCGCACTATAGCAACACTATAGCGTTTTCAGACCATAAAAGCTATAGCACTATAGCGCGCTATTCTGTGCTACAGCGGTGCTATTTGGAAATAGCACTGTTTTTGCAACCGACACGCTATAACGCGATAAACGCTATTTAAACCTTTGATAATACCTACCAAAAATATATAGCGCCACTATAGCATTTTCGAACCATAAAAGTTATGACGCTATCGGCACTATTTGAAAATAACACTGTTTTTTCAGCCGGACACACTAGAACACAATAAACACTATTTATACCTTTGATAATAAATAGCATCATAGCCTCAGTCTTATCATTTTATCTGGCGGGTCATTGTCGGATTTATTATGTATTGAATATCTTTTAAAAAAAAAAAAACGGTGGCCACCAAACTTTGACAGAATTTTCTATAGGCATTGTGGAATTAATAAATAAATGCACCGGGATAACCAATGCGATTTAAGAAATATAGGAAAATGAAAGCAAATCTTACTTGGCCTCTAGAGTTGAACGAAATATTGACATCGGATAATGATTTGAACATTTTGTTTCCTTTCCTCTTGTTATTGTTTTTCATTTTATTTTTTAACCATAAGAAAGTAAGACAGGATCTGTAAAATCTAGTGTGTGATGAACGGTTTGGATCGATGTTTTAAACTTTAAAATCGCAAAATATGAGTGTGAAGTAACATAATGTCCGTGCGTTGGAACGGGACACACTATAAGAGAAATTTTGTTTTGAAAAAAAATCATTCAATAAAATTAATAATTATTCAAAAATTGAGGAACATAATCTCTGAATAGAATTATATGATTTTGTATTTTTTTTTGTGATCTCTTATAATAATTTGATGATGTGATGATTTTGTATTTTAATTACCAATGATTTGAAATAATAGTTTTCCAATTTTAAATTAATTTGTACAAAATAGAATACCTGATAGGCTGATATAGCTAATTAGATATAATACGCATGCCATAAGCAAACTGAACGAAAAAAACCTGAAATTAAAAATACATTGGTATTTTAAGTACCAATTATTTCATATTTTTGGCGACTTTTCCAATTTTGTTTTCTTTCCCTTCTTCATGTCCTGGTGATTTGTGCTTCTAACATTTTCAATTAATTTTCATTGTGATATGTGTAGATCTGTATAAAAACAAAATTTCTAATATTTCTAGAATTCTTGTGGCAATAGCTATAGCAACATAGAAGAGAAATAATGCATGAAAGAAATAAGGAAACATTATTATAATTATTTAATTTTAATTGTAATGCATTGTGTGTCAGTATGTATGGTGAGTATGTTTTTAGTTAAATTTAGACTTCTATATATAATTCAGATGTATTTAATCAAAAAAAGACAAATTATGTAATTAGAGGGCCGAGATTAAATCTTAAATTTTATCTTTCAATCGTAGCCGTTGGCAGATCGGACACCCTACGTGCATAATAATAGAATGGAGAAATGGATATATATATATATTTGGTGATTTAAGAGCTAGTATATCGATTTCACGTAGGTGAGCAAGAATCTTGTTTGCATTTGTTTATATAATTTAATTTTGAAATATTCTATGACAACTATTTTTACTTAAATATAAAAAATTGTATAATTTTAAAATTGATTGACTTTCGTTTAAAAAAAATTATTTAAGGGGCATTAAGAGATTGATTTGCAGTGTCGACATGTTTCGTATTAATTTTAAATGTTTAATTAAAGTCTCCTCTTTCGTAATGATCGTTAATTTTTGTCAGATGTATGTCATCACTATTTTCTCTATGATCCCATTATTCTTAAAATTTTAATAGTTAAAAAATAATAAAAAATGATATGATTTAAAAATTGTATTGACTACATTATAAATGTTTATTTAAGCGGTGTTGATAGATTGGTTTGTGGTGTTTACATGTTTCATCTTGATTTCAATCTTTTTTTAATGGAGATCGTTTAAGTTTGTCAAATATATGTTGTTTAATTGTCATCACTTTTGGTTAGTCTGAACTCTCACATAATTTTTAAAACTTTAATATTTAAAAAAAATCATTAGATGGAATAAATCTAAAAATCGAATATTGAAATAAAAATCGTTAAATATAATATAAATTAATTATTTTACGAACACATAAAATTACAATATTTTGACTTTGTTTCAATGCATATCAAGGGCTTATAAAATTTACTAATTAGGAGAATTACTAAATTTTTTTTAAGCTCTTGTTTTCCATCAATGTTAAGTTGAATGGTACATTTTGTTTTTGTGAAAGTAAAGTAATGCAGATAATATCAATTAGTTTTGTTTTGTTATGAGTTGTAGAATTTTTGTTATCAAGAATTAAAAAAGAATGACAAATGCAAGAAGAAAAAAAAAGAGGCAATATTTTTTTTATTTTTGCTATTTTTTATATTACTATTTTCATATTCAAGTTCTTGGTCATGAAGTAGATTTGGTTCACTATTTAAATTATTCTTTGAAACTAATTTAATAGATTTTAGGATAAAGATGAAATCCAAATAATATGAAATTTTAATAGGATCAATTAAGTTGATAAGGCTAAAGGCTAACAATATTTTCATAATTTTTCAATTTTATTTATATAATTTATAAAACTGTAATTAAGGTATTAATTAAGTTGAGTCATTGAAAATGAAAGTGTAGACTTTTAATTAATATTGTACAGTCAATATGTTTCAAGTGAGAATTCATGGCAACCACCAGAAATTCGGTTGCCTAATTAATCTAAAAAAATAATATTCAAAGGAAGAAAAAATAGTAATAAGACCAAAAGTGACATGTAACAGACAAAATTTTATCTTGAAAGGCGTTTCTGGTTTCATTCCCTTTCAAAAAAATATATATATAATGAATAAGAATAAATATGTCAAATCTAAAAAATAATATTCAAAGGAAGAAAAAATAGTAATAAGACCAAAAGTGACATGTAACAGACAAAATTTTATCTTGAAAGGGGTTTCTGGTTTCATTCCCTTTCAAAAAAATATATATATAATGAATAAGAATAAATATGTCAAATCTAAAAAATATATATATTCAAAGGAAGAAAAAATAGTAATAAGAGCAAAGTGATATGTAACAGACAAAATTTTATCTTGAAAGGGGTTTCTGGTTTCATTCCTTTTCAAAAAAAAAAAATATAATGAATAAGAATAAATATGTCAAATCTAAAAAATATATATATTCAAAGGAAGAAAAAATAGTAATAAGAGCAAAGTGATATGTAACAGACAAAATTTTACCTTGGAAGGGGTTTCTGGTTTCATTCCCTTTCAAAAAAATAATAATGAATAAGAATAAATATGTCAAATCTGTCTCGAGCTTGTAATTTATTTTGTTCAATATCTAAACCCAATGTCGTAAAAGTTAACCTATGTGATTACGCTTATTAGACACCAAACAAGATAAAAGTAGGGTTAGACCTCGTGCGGCCCCAAAACCTAGCAGTTTGCGTTAATTTAATTATTTCAACCAATGCAATTTGAAAATTTACACGAAGATAGACATTACGACACCTAATACGATGCGTTGCCAGTGATTATTTTATTCGTCGGCAGGTTTTTTTTGCACATATCCCCTTTGATTATTTATATACTCTTTCTCTATACCACATATCTTTGTCAAATAAATGCATGTGGAACTTGGAATTTTCACAAATAATTATGTTACTCTTTTCAGTATGCAAATTTATCATGACAAAATTGAAATTAAATATATATTTCAAAATTTTAAGACAAATTAAACTAATATTTACTCAAATCGTGTAACAAATAAACAAAAATACCTACATTTTTTTTTTTGAATGTCCATGGCAGAAGTGAAACACCTACATTTCTTTTTTAAAACCTTCACAGAAGCTAAATACTTACATCTCAAATTCAACAATCAACCGTTACACTAATATTTGGATATCTAAATAGATAAATATGATCTAAACAATGTCAAGAACCCAATAATTTTATTGAACATATCAAATTTGTTGCAAGCACACAAATATAATTTTTACAAGGTTTACATTTATGATTATAAAAGAAAAATAGTTGGTGAATAAAAACCTGATGAATGAAAGAACCCTTTAAAATGAGTAGAATTAGAGTGTTCTTAAGTTCACCAAGTTTCTTGGTGAACTCAAGTCTAAAACCGGTCAAATGAGCTTCAAATGATGAATTTGAAATGTTGAAATCCGCTTATCTTACGAGTGATGCGTTTACATGTGAAAATTTTAAACTTTCAAATTAATTTAGTATAAAGTCATCGGTCAAAATTAGAAGGTTAATAAATTAATTTTAAAGCATTCATTTTTTGAACGTTTTTTGACCGCTTGACTTTATACTAAATTAATTCGAATGTTTAGAACTTTTGCGTGTAGTTGCATTACTCTTAAGATAGACGGATTTCAACGGTTCAGATTTGTCATTTAAAACCGATTTGACAAGTTTTAGATTTGAGTTCACCAAGATATTTAATGAACTTAAGAACACCTTAGTTCTACTCCTGTAGGTCATGTTTGATTGTGGAGTAAAGTTAAACCGGATTGAATTTCTTACTCCAAGCTAAACAGGAGTAAGTTAATCATGTTTGGTGGAGTAAGCTAAACTACCTCTCTATGTGATGTAAGTTACTCCAATTTAGCTCAAATCTTACTTTATCTTAAACCGTCTAAGTTACTCCTTGTTTGGTTCCTTAAGAGTAGAGTAAGGGATTTACTCCACCTCTTACTCCACAACCAAACATAGTCTTAAAATTTATACATTCATTGCTTTGTCAACATAACAAAAAAAGGAAAATTCAATCTATGTAAGAAATCAATTCTGACAAGGATAGGTATACAAATACTGCTACACTATATAGAGTTGGGCTAATATGACGCTAGTGTTATATAAAACTAAATAACACCACATCTTAAACCCTTAGATCTGCTTTAAGATCTGTACAAAATGAAGTGCTTGAACAGTAAAAGCGGATATTACGGATCTTAAAGCAGATCTAAGAATTTAAGATGTGGTGTTTTTTAGTTTTATATAATACTAGTGTCATATTAGCCTAACTCCACTATATAGATGAATTATATTAAGTTGGGAGGTCATATATGAAACAGTATAGTTTATTTGTCCAAGGCAAGGTCAAACATAGACCCATACTGATACCAATGGCACAGTGCATCAATCTCAAAGGCAAAATGAGAGGATGAGCGAAAGGTCAGAAGTAATAAATAAGGCAAAGGCTTCTATGGACATAAGGACCTATTTGTAAAATGAACATATTTTTATTTTTAAAGTTCAAACAGTAGATCAGAACTGTTCATTTTGTTCTCCATATTAATATGTGCTTGGAGACCAAAGTTTACATTTTTCTGAATTTGTTTACTATTTATTAAGATGGATACAAAATTCAATGGTCTGAATTTAATATTTTTTGTACCCATCTTAATAAATAGTAAAAAAATTCAGAAAAATATAAAATTTGGTCTCCAAGCACATATTAATATGGAGAACAAGATGAATAGTTCGGATCAACTGTTTGAACTTTGAAAATAAAGATATGTTCATTTTACAAATAGGTCCTTATGTCGATAGAAGCATCACTCAATAAATAATGTTATTTAATTAAATTAAAGAATTGA
Source organism: Carex pumila (assembly GCA_033356055.1). Lineage (NCBI taxonomy): Eukaryota > Viridiplantae > Streptophyta > Magnoliopsida > Poales > Cyperaceae > Carex > Carex pumila. The sequence continues at coordinate 177,303 of JARJHM010000452.1, read as the reverse complement.
AGGAAATCACAGAGGAGAGCCAGCCCCAAATGGTGGGGCCCACGCCTCAAAATTTCTAATCTAAAACGCTTTGTCAACCATTCGGAGCTTCCACTCTCCTACTCCTTTTGTCTGGGAGATGCTTTGTGGCATCTTATCTGTTTTTTGTATCCACATTTTTATAGGCTCTATGTAACTCTGTGTGTATCTCTTCATTAGTATATTTTTCAAAACACAAGATATCTACTATGAGATCAAGTTAATTTGTAGTCAACTAATATACATTAGTGATTACAACTGGCAAGCCAAGTTGTAAATTTTTTTACCTTAGGCTTAATATTTTGATATGTAGTTGACATTACATCAAGGCTCAAAATTTCAAATTACATTTCATATAAAATTGCTCAACTTGGCAATTTGTGCTAATTAAGTAGCTAAGTCAATATTTAAAAATAATTATACTTACGTAATTGCAAAACTTGATTTATATTTAAATTTTAACCTACAAGTTTTCCTAAGCAAGTAACCTACCACAAAGAAAACTACAAGAAACAGCACCACAAAAAAACACTAACCCTTTCCCACTCCTCCCCAACCAAAGATTTTCAATATTAAAAAATTAACATTAATTAATAAAAATAATTGTAGTCTAAGAGAGGCCTTTGACCTCTCTTGCGATCAGCTCTCTCTCTTCCGCGTAGACTTCGAAAATTTTCTCTTCAAATCTCAACCTCCTATAAAACACTTCCATCTCAGATCCATTTTTCAACTCCAATACAATTCAAATCAATCTCTTGTTTCACAAAAACCAATCTAGCTAGTGTTTATCTCATTTTACATAAATGGAACAGCAGCAAGTAGAGATACCTACCTATTTTCTCTGCCCCATTTCTCTTGAACTTATGCAAGATCCGGTAGCTCTCATTACCGGCATCACCTACGATCGATCGAGCATCGAAAAATGGATTGAAACCAACAAGCCGCACACGTGTCCCGTGACACGTCAACCTTTGATGGACTTAATACTAACTCCAAACCACACGCTCCGCCGCCTCATCCAATCGTGGTGTGCTGCTAACACCATTCATGGTTATGAACCGCCACCTACACCAAAACCACCTGTCGATCCGATCCATCTGACCCATCTCTTGGCTTCGGCACAGAAGCCAGTAACACGCGTTGAGTCGTTAAGAGAGATAAAAAATATAGTTTCGGAGAGTGACACGAATCGCCGGAATGTGGTATCCACACCTGGGATGGTTGTTTTCTTGGCCTCTTTAGTTACAGAGCAAAATTTGCTGAATGATGCGCTCTCTATCCTGTGCTCTCTTCAACTCTCAGAAGAAAATATCATTGAAGTAAATGAAAAATACAGCGACATAGTGGATTCATTGGCGGTAGTTTTGCAAAAATCCGATAACCACATCCGATCACATGCAGTGCAATTTCTCAGATCGATCACCGAACATGTTTCACCGAGTAGAATTGTGAATGTGCAACAGGAGCTGTTCAAGGAGTTGGTTAATGTAGTACGTGACCAAATCATGACAAAGTGTGCCTTGTACGTGCTAGTAGGTTTATGCCCATATGGAAGAAATCGGGTCAAGGCAGTGCGTGCTGGTGCAGTACCAGTATTGATCGAAATGTTGTTAGATGGGCCTGAGAGGCGCATTTGCGAATTGGCTTTGGTGGTCTTAGATCGGTTATGTGGCTGTGCTGAGGGCAGGGCTGAGGTGGCAGGTCATGCAGCCGGCATTGCAATCGTGTCAAGGAAAATTGTCAGTGTTTCACATTTGGCCAGTGAACGGGCAGTCAGGATTCTATGGTTGGTTGCACGACATGTGGCAACGCCAGCAGTTTTGCACGAGATGATGCAAGTAGGAGCAGTTGGCAAGCTTTGTTTGGTTTTGCAATCAGAGGATTGTGGAGCTAAGGCGAAGGAGAAATCAATGGAGATACTAAAAATGCACCATAATATCTGGAGAAATAGCTCTTGTTTGTTGCCTCAGTTCTTAAGTTTGTATCCCTCTTGTTGATTGCCATCTGAGAATTCATTTTCTCTCTATTTTTTTTGTTAAAATTTAGTTTTCAGCACAGATGTTAATTGATAGAGTTCCGGAATTTTTATTTGGGATGAGTTTTGTAATTGATTCTTGATTCAATTGGGCATGAATTTATGCCTTGGAATGAAAAAAAAAAAAAAAAGTGAACAATTTCACATGCTAATTGAGAGTTTTGTTAATTATTAGGCACTTTTAATTCTTTCCTGTCTGTTTGCACACCATGAGATAAAAGGAATCAATCGGGTAAATACTGACAGAGAAGATTCAAATAACCACTGTTGTATAATTTTAGGGGAATAAGATTTACAGCCCAAAATGTAAGAAATATCACTTGTAATTTTGAAGGTACGTTTAATTAAATCGGTACAGCATGGGCCTTACGAAACGTTGCGTAAATGTGTGGTTTGAAGTCAAAGAATTATACATTTTGAAATGGGTTTAGATGACCTGCCGACTTGAAGAGAGAGAACTTCAATTATGCAGTATTTTTTTAAGGATGATATTTTTTTTCCAAACAAAAATTAGAGATTGAGAAAAAGAATTAAAAAGTCACTGGGATCTCCAATCAAGTTTAGGTCGATATTAAAGTACTTCATATAGAGATGATAATTCTGCAAATAATCCGCAGAGCTTTATTCTTGTCTGAAAGAAAAACAAACGAGAGGTGTTGTTTACAACAGAATTGATTATCCTTTTTTTTTGGGATTTCATATGTTCTTTAGAGGCATCTGATCCTATTATTGCAAAATTTCCAATAACCATCAAATTTTTATGGTTTTCTGCAAGGGCATAAATAGGTGAAAAATTTCCTATAAAATTTGGAAATCGAAAAATATTAAGCAAATTTTATACTAGGCCCATAATTATAACATCACAAATTTCCTAATCTAACCCCTTAAACTATAACCACTCTTACATCTCTTGGCACCAACCCCTAAGATTCAACAAGAAGCTAGCTAGGATTAGAAAACAAACAAATTAACTTACAACACATCAAAGATTTTAGAAAAGAAACCCACCACCAGCAGCCCCCTAATTTACAACCTCACTCCAAGGTTAGCACTGAAGACCGTAAGTACAATAAGGCAAAGAAAATGTTCTCTTGAATAAATCAGAGAAGACCAGTAGCAGGAATAGACGGGTAGAATCCATTGTGGGGTAAAGTGATATTGTTATCAGCAGCAGTTGGTAGGAGATTGGTACTTGCGTTTGGTTCCAATAGGTGGACTAAAGAGAGAAATATCTCCATTCTCGTCACATCCTTATTTGCCTGTGTTATATAAAAAAAAATTAATTATATTTATGCAGTATGATCAATCTATGGTCAAAGATGGTACACTAATATTTGTATGTAACAAAAGAAGTACCTCAACTGCAAAGCGGGCCCAAACTTTATCTTTGCGAACCTCCATGACACCCTTCAAAATTGTCAGCCCAAGCCCTCTTATCTGATCTGCTATCTCTAAAAATATACCCCTTTCCTTGCATAACATCTGTCCAAATAAAACCCAAAGAAAAAAATAAGCTCAACAAATCTGAAAAGGGGAGCTGAGATCTTCTACGAATTTCCCATATAGATAATATACCTCAACGAGCATCTGGCGAGGGGAGCTGAGATCTTCTACAATTATGGGACAAGTCATCGACTGGGTGCCAACTTCAAATGCCCATGTTGCACCCCCTTCATAATTATCCTTAAGCAAGAGTCCTCCTTCCTTACTACTTATCTGTATTAATTGCAACTATATATTTATTAATTTCCACAAATAAAGAAAAAAAATACACATCAGATTTATTACCATGCTATTTTAGGAACAGGTTGGTGCCCATGAACTTGAATATATAAATACACAATATCCACATTTGGTATTTGGTCATTAATGCACAGTGATGTAGTTGGCATTTTTTTTTCAAACTAGTAATTATTTCAAATTTTAAGAAAACATTGCCACTACAAAATGACTGACATAAGCAAGAGATCTTTGTTGCTCATATGGCCACTACAAACAATAAGGATAACCTCATAAAAATGATGGCAATAAAGTTTTCAGTACCTTCGGTTCACCAGCTTCTTTCAACTTATCGGCATGCTTAGCAACACTTTGCAAGAAAAGCATATGCTTTATAGTCTTCTCTAACAAAGCATCTATGCTACACTGCTCATATGATACCAGAAATAAAAACCAGTGTCAACAATCTGAAGTTCAAAATAGATGAAACTTTGTTTCTGCAGGGGCCACTCTCAATGTACAATATGAAATGGAAGTAACAAGTTGTACCTTTTCCCCATTAGGGACAATTTCACGAAGCTCTTTTATGCGGTCTTGAATTAGTTGCCTGTCTTTGGGCCTGGGTCGTGGGTTCTCACCAGGTCGGGGTCTCTTCCGGCCTGCTTTACCCATTTCATCTCCTCTCTTACTATCAGGCCCAATAACACCACCGCTGTTTTCAACCCAAAGACTAACTTGCGATTTGTAATCCAAGTTTTTATTGCCACTACTCTCACACCTTTCGCTCTTAACAGAACTCGATTCAGGCATTGATTTAACTTTCATGGTAGAACAATCGAACCCAACAGAACCATATGAACAGGTTGGCCCACTAAAAGACGAACCACCCCTGTTTGAATTTACCACTATGCCCTTTCCACGTGCACTCAAATTTGAAACAATTGCATCTAATAGCTGGTCTGGGTCAGTTTCTGACAATAACCCACCAAAGGATACATCCTCTTCATTTGAATTACTGATAGTGGGACCCGCACCATTGTCAGGTAATCCTGCAGACATGGCCTCTCTGGTCGAATAAACGGCATCTGATTTGCCATGAAAACCCCTTGTTCTATGCTCAAGGCCCAATATGTCAAAGAGGTCACTCCCTTCATTCTTCAAAGGGGTGCACAGTAGATTCTCTTGCTTTAAACTTTCATTGATCGACATTCCGCGAAATTTTTCATTGACAGATTTGGATTTGAAATCACCAGAACTTGGAAAGAGCAGTTGTTCCTCTATCTGCTTCAAGTTTGTATAGAACAAATCTGAATTCAAAGTTGAGTTTGTATTTGGTTGTAATGGCAATTCACCACCCAGCATCTGATTGGGTTGGTTTCCATGAGGTAAGAACCTTCCACATTCATCTAAAATCGTATTACATCCCAATTGTGAGGCAAACATGCACCTTACTTGTCTTATAAAATCAACATCCTCCATAACCTACAAATAGTGATCATCATTATTTAAAAAGGAATCCTCATTTTCAAGGATACACAATCATGAACTGTTTCATATTTGAATTGAATAAAAGGAAGTTGAGATTGTACCATATTTGATGAACCTAGCTGAATGACACCATGTGGAAGCACAGGAATCACGGCAACAGTCTGCTACCACAATAAACAGTCCTTAGATCTACAAGAATAAAAAGAAGATCCCTGAATATAATCTATTACAAAATCAGAACAAATTGCCAACCTGTACTCCAGCCCAAAACTGTTGTTTCATCTCTGATAATGCCTGAAATACAAACAATTGGTGGCAGTTTGTCAATTAATTCAACTAGAAGCATAAGCACAGAACAGCAAGCAGTTGTGCAATTGGTGCTATGCCATGATTCACACAGTACATGAATACTGATACACTTCAAATAGCTCAAAATAGTGAAACGCATGTTTTGCAAAGCATCATAGCAGAGCTATAATGGAAGTTAACTTTTCTAGGAAGGGATAAAAAAGGAATGAACTCAATATCCATTTATACATACCAACTTGGAAAAGGAAATGTTTTACTAACCTTAGAAATTGATACATAATCATTAAGGTTATCCTGAAGAACCCACAGATGATTCCCGGTTAAAGCCGCATGTCCAATAATCCTACAAAGGGTCTACTAATTTAGAACATAACACCACAAACATACAAAAAAAAGAGTTGAGATGATAGAAATAAACCACAGTGAAGCATACCCTTCGCCAAGGACATGGACCTGGTGCACCATTAACTTATAGACCAGGGTATTAAGTCTGTCATCTGTCCGAGCCACAACCATCTCAGTTGAGTGGCCTTCCCGTGAATTTCGTTGTGCCACCTTTTCCTTCAATAGTAAATCCATTGCCTCAAAACCCGAAATGGCTGGTACACCTGCTACTCTTTCACAATATCCTTCTCCCCATACCAATTGCCTAAAATTCAGAAGTATTCTATAAAACTTAAAGACAGACATGATCAAACTGGGAAGAAAATATTAAAATCAACTGTGTAACACATTGACAGCTTCCCAATTGACTCTGACATTTGGTGTAAAAATAGTTAATTCAAGCAAACCCTAATTGTGTAAACTTCAAAAGAACAACCTTTAAGTTTAAATAGAGATAGTAGCAATTATGACAAAACCAGAGATTCCATTAATTGTATCTAGTTTTTGATACAGTTTTGAGCAATAAAGGTACTTTATTCCAAAAATATCAGTATCGATTTGGAAAATTGGTACCTAATGAAAAAATAATAAGAACCACAATCCTAAGAAGAATCTGAATCCAATGCTATATTGCAAAAATTGAATAGAATACCTTTTCCAAATCTAAGTTACTGCTAATATACACTAAAAGAATTCAAGAGCTGGAAGGAATCAAGAACAGGACCTTCCACTAGGTTTCCAAAAGGAATAAAGCAACTATCGTTGCTGCAAGTGTAGGATTCGCATGAAATTTACAACGAATAAAAGAATATTTATAGCACATTCCTTAAAGTTAGCAAATATAGAATAAGTGAACTACATAATTAGATTGAATCAGCAATTCAGAATTTAGAAATCTTCCAAAAGGTTCCAAATTCCAAACTTACATTTGGTACAAATACTCAAATCCAAGTTAAGCGGGGCCTGCCTTAGGTTACTCACTAATGATTTGCCATCAATGAACTCAAAAGAAACAAAGAAGAAAACTTTAAATAGGTACAGAGAGGAACAAAGTAATAAATGCCATTAATGCAACAAGCAAAAGCCAAGCCCGAACAAACCGTAACTATCGGTACCTTTTCTCAGAAAATCACACTGTATCAAAAGGTATCGAATATATAACCTTAATAAATCCACCAGTATCCACTTCCACTAACAAAAAAATCTTAAAAATATCATCACATAAAAAAATGATCGCCACAGACACTTACATTTGGTGGTTAATGCCACGGATCGCTTTCCAAAATACAGCATAACTCCAGCCGATCTCTACACATACTCGCCGGAGCGATTCTCTAAGCTCGCTCCCCATTAATTTTGGCTTCCGCCTTGGATATAGGGTTAATCTTTCTAGAAGAGGTGAACTGATATTTCGGAGTACAATTTATCAGCTCTACTGTAAGTACAGTGCGGAGACTTCTGAGTACGGTTTAAGGGGTCGGGTTTTAGCGCCGCCGTACTCCGACGCTGCATCAAGGAAGCTCGCAGAGGAGAGAGAGGAAGTGAGAGAAAGTAGTTTAGGAGGAGGTAGAGAGAGAGAAGGGCTTCTCTCGGAATAGTGCTGTCATCATCGTTCGCTTGACAAGGGTAAAATGGGGATATAGAAGGTATGAGAGAGAGAATTGGCTTTGTTCTCTCTGAGAAACTATCACTTCAGGTGAAATATTTCTCTTGCACTTGGAGCATCCGTACACTTTATTCTTACTTAATCGTAGTTAAAGCATATTATTTAGATCGGTTCCGTTCCGTTAATTAGAGTTTTTTAAAATGTGGCCTATACAGCTGCATGCGTCTATGTATATATTTGGATAATTTTAATTTTATCAATAAATGATTTTATTGGGTCTAGACAATAAATATTTGATTCTTTCCAACTCATTTTGCTGTTCGATAGAAGTATATATAATAACTCAAATTCATTTCATTTTTAACTGTAGGACTAATATTTAGCAAAGTTCGGAACAAAATTGTCTTTTAACTACCTTCTGTTCATTGTTCATTTCCTTCAGTTAATAACAAGGGACTTCTAACTTTCAAGATAGTAATAGCTATTATATACTCTAACTTTTAAGACAGTTAACAACACTGGATTTTACTCTTTTTCCTATTATTGTCTCTTTAGTTTTATTTTATTTACCAAAGAGAGCCTACAATTGTATTATATTTGATCATATTATTATCTTAATTCAACTTTTAAATCCATATTGTTATTTTATTTTATCTAATATTTACAAATATTATAAATGTATCAAATACAAAATTATTTTTATTCTAATATGCATATTAAATATTAAATATTTATTGAAAAAATCTACATAGACGGTAGTTTAGTTCTACGCGTACCACAGAAAAATCATATTCATTAGTCAATTGTTTTTTTTTTTTTTTAAATCTGATAGGAGTTACTTGTTCATCGATCATTCAATTCAATTGTTAGCAATTGTTAGCCTTAGGAATCCACTGCTATTTATCTTGTGCTCCAGGTCCAGGAAGTCTTTCTTTTGCTTATCGGGTACGAACCGTTCTACTGCTCCCTCGGAGAAGCGAAAGATTATATGTTGGTGAAACCGATCTGAGCCGTCCAATTGGTTGGAAGGGCGTCATAACGACCATCAAATCCATGAAATTTACATTACTACCATCACATTTGTCGGCTTATGTATGTGGAGGAATTGAGGGCGGAAAACAACAAGACCTCATTTCGCTTAAATTTACTGAAGAGCCACTGAAGTTGGGAGAAAAGGTTGCTTTTTGTAATTTAATAATAATTTATGTATCTATTCTTTTCATGAAACAGTACAGGTTTTTTATATAGCTTATACGGTAAATTTACACCTTGGATCCGGTCTACACGAAGGAGACTTAACAACAGGTTTACTGAAATGTGGGCCCTCTCTCGAATGGATAGAAATAGCTCGGTATCCAAGTAGAACAAGTCTCTTTAATAAACTTTCTATCATACGTAAGGCTGACAGCGCCAGAGGTTGTCGCTCTATCTATTCAATTGCTGGATTAACTAAAAATGGACGAAAGCTTAGGGTCTATTTTAAAAAAAGATTATCAGTCTTTTCTTTTTAGGTAGCTGGTAATGCTGTTGGTTTTTTAACTAGGGACAAGGAGGTATATAGGTAACAATTGGCCGAGAGTAGGCGTATTTAATTGGCAGTAGTTTGACAGTATACCATACCAATACGAATCTTTTGATAAAAGTACAAGTAGGTAGTTCTCCTCGTATAATGTGCTAATTTATTTACAAAGTAGGTCATCTCATAATTTACATTTGCATCCCATAGAAAATAAAAATGGCACAATTGGAAAAATAGCTTAACAGGAGAACTGCGGACCGATTTTTTTATATATATCCAAAACTTCAATCAAATTACAAAAAATAACCGAAGCACCGTTGAAATTCGATTTTTACCCAATCCGGTTATCCAATAACCGGATTTTATAGAAATATCCGGTTAACCACTCCCCAGACTCAAAATGCACAAATCCGGTTAATGGTTACCCGGATTTGTGCATTTTGCCTTCTTCTTCTTTTTTTTTTAAAACATAATTTTTTTTGTATTAAAATATTAAAAATATTGAATATATTTATTTGAAAACAGATAGAATACAATATAATTTGATTTATTAGAAAGACTGCAACAAATAACCCGGATCAATATTTTTCAGATCAGATTTTTCACGGCTGTAAGAAAAATTAATATATTTCTTTATGTGTTATTGGAAAAAAATAAAAATAATTAGATTCCGAGTTATTGATCCCGGTTCAAAAGTCACTTCTAGGTAATCCAGAAAATATTGTGACCTTTCTAGTACATTTAATTTATAAAAAGTTGTATCTATTTTAAGAATTATTTTTGAAAAACAATAATTAAATAAATTAAAGTTTTTGATTTTTTGATTTTTTTCAAAAATAGATACAACTTTTTATTAATTAAATGTACTAGAAATGTCACAATATTTTCTGAATTACTCAGAAATGACTTTTGAACCGGGATCAATAACTCAGAATCTAATTATTTTTATTTTTTTCCAATAACACATAAAGAAATATATTAATTTTTCTTACAGCCGCAAAAAATCCGATCTGAAAAATATTGATCCGAGTTATTTGTTGCAGTCTTTCTAATAAATCAAATTATATTGTATTCTATCTGTTTTCAAATAAATATATTCAATATTTCTAATATTTTAATACAAAAAAAATTATGTTTTAAAAAAAAAAAAAAGAAGGCAAAATGCACAAATCCGGGTAACCATTAACCGGATTTGTGCATTTTGAGTATGGGGAGTGGTTAACCGGATATTTCTATAAAATCTGGTTATTGGATAACCGGATTGGGTAAAAATCGAATTTCAACGGTGCTTCGGTTATTTTTTGTAATTTGATTGAAGTTTTGGATATATATAAAAAAATCGGAACTGCGGAACTGGAGAAAAATATTATAATATAAATTTTAGCCTACAATGCCAGAATTTAGAAAATAAAGATAACCAAATTCAAGTTCTAATCGAGGTTAATTTATATTTTGTTTCTAAAGTTACATCTAAATATCTAATACAGAAAAATTGAGAGTTGTGAAAAAAAATGAAAAATGGGATCTTCGTGAAAAAATAGTACCTTGTGCTTTATTTTTGAAGTCTAATTTATGTTCTTCTTAGTTGATTACGTAGAAAATATTATAGCTCGTATAGATTTAAGATTTTTAAAGAGAAATTTTATATTGTGCACTTCTTTTGAAAATCTTAAAGCAAATTGTCTTCCCTTCCAAATTTTTTCAAAAATGTTAGGGCATGTTCGGCCGAATCACTGTTCACGTGGGAAAAAAAAAATTCAGTTGAACTGAATTTTTTTTCTCCTACAGAAACAGTGTTTTTCAGTTCAATTCTCATGTCTGTGCCCATTCCCATTTGTCGGCTGAACAAGTCCTTATTGTAATCCTTTTTTTTTGTCTCATTTTTTTCATGCTACTTCATCCTTCGCTGCACTTTCTCTTTATCTAATTGTGAGAGGAGGAAAAAAAAATCCTTCTCCTTATTGTTATCTAGTTAATTTTTATACAATATTTGTTTTTCTATATATCAAATTCTCTTTGTACGAAGATGTAAAACTTATTAAAGATAAAAAAAAAAAAATTTGACTTTGTTGTTCGCAAGGAGCACAATAGTAAAAGGGGGAGATGAAAGAAGATAACTCGCAAGAAAATATTTTATTTAAATGTTTAGAAAAGGAACAGTCAATATATTTGCATCCTAAATAAGATCATCTTTCAAAATTTAAAATTGTAATGAAATCCTTCCAACAATAAAAAAAAAAATATCCTATACAATTTCGATATGTAAAGTAATTGAGTTTAAATCAACTTTTTGAACATGAAAAATATAATTTAAACTATTTATATTTTAGCTAAATTATAAATAGTATAACCATTTTACTTGTAGAATTATATTTGTTACTTATGACAAGTATAATAATTTTAAAGTAAAACAAGTGTGCGCTATGCTCATCGAGAGCATTGGATTAGCATAACTTTAAAATTTATTGGTTTCGTTTCAAATAATGAATTCAAACTGTTGAAATAATTTACTCTACGAGTGATGCGTATATATGCAAATTTTTAAAACCGTCCAATTTATTTAACATTGCAACAGCAACAAAAAAGTTTTATAAGTTCTTTTAATACTTTTATTTTTCATCGAGTTCTGAATACTTGATTTTATAATAAAAATTTAAAAAAATTTGAAAAAATTATGTAGACACATCACTCTTAAATAGATTGATTTTAACAGTATAAATTCATTATTTAAATTTAATTCGATAAATTAAAAAAAAAAAAATCATCAAAGTCGCTATATACGAGCACAACTGACTTTCCTCGTAATCTGACTACTAGAATATTTATTAGAATATACTTTTCGTGTCATATATCTGTACCCGTGCTAACCAGCTGCTCCAAACTCCAAAGTCCAAAACATCTCTTTCCTTTACCAGAATTTTTGCCCCGCAGAGACTATCCGCTGAAGTAACTCAATTTTTTAGTTTTAATCCGGACCGTCCGATCAGAAATTCGGGCCAATCCGACCCGTGGTGGAACGCTCGGGTCCTTTAATATTTGTGTAAAGCAGATCGGACGGTACGGATCAAAAATAAAAATTGGGTTACTTTAGACATCCGAATTCGCGTGTCAGTAGCTTTCCTGAGTTCCACCTCAGCTGGGAAAACAAATATCTGAAGATATCTGAAACCAGACCACTGGCACAGTGGCACTGCTCTTTTGCCATGGATGGGGATCATCCTTCCCCTTCACAGCCAGCCAACTGAGCTGGCGCTGCTCCACGTGTTCTAGTACGAAGGCATGCTGGATCACGACACCGGATTCGGAGTTTTCGACACGGGCTTTGACCCGGGTTTCCTCGAAGTACTCGATAAGCATCCAGAGATTGTGGATCGGGTGCGCAACATGGTATCCATACTCCGGAAAGGACCCATCTCTCGCTTTCTTACGTGGCACTCCGGACGCCCCGCTCACGTGTCTGAACTCCTCTCTTTTCAATCTCGTGGTACTCACTCTTTTTATCCCTTTGCTTGATCGAACGATAAATTTCTCCATGCGGTAGTTACTTCTCATACGGAACCTATCTCTGACAGACATTTCATCGAACACTTGGTGTGCACATCCAATTTCATCAATTAATTAAGTTAAACACATTTTACTCTCAAGGGTGTTAGGTTTTTTGCTTTAACATGTATGGTTTTTCGTGCATTTTTCATCAAGCACTTGTTTTGCATTCCTAACAATATATATTTTTACTTGATTCACGTACATACAGGGTTTAACACACACTTTTATATTCATCAGATTACATGATTACTTGGTACAAGCTAATGCAAGAGGAAGCACGGAACTTTGTGACGGTACATTCTTAAACCCTGGTTCATGGGGCGTGGCACTTCTGGCCGCAGGGTCCACAATGTCAGCCATGGATCACATCCTCTCCAGCCGAGCAAACCTGGCACATGCCCTTGTCAGACCTCCAGGTCATCATGCTCAACCTACACGTGCAGACGGTTATTGCTTCCTCAACAATGCTGGCCTGGCAATAAAACTCACATTAAATGCTAACATTAAAAGGGTCGTAACAATTGACATAGATGTGCATTATGGTAACGGTACTGCCGAGGGGTTTTATAATACAAATGACGTATTAACGATTTCATTGCATATGAATCATGGGTCGTGGGGCCCATCACACCCGCAAAGTGGTTCAATCGAGGAGTTAGGAGAGGGGAATGGTTACGGGTATAACCTGAATATACCCTTACCAAATGGTAGTGGGGTTGAGAGTTACCAGTATGCTTTTGATGAGTTGGTTGTGCCTGCAGTGCGCCATTTCCAGCCTGAGATTATTGTTTTTATCATTGGCCAAGATTCCTGCATGATTAGTAAAGTTTTTTTTTTCCTTCAAATCTATTTCTTCTCACAGCTTATTAACATTTACATCTCTTCCCTTTATTCATCCTATTGTTATGTATTATTTGTTATATCATTTTAATATTGATTTAGGTTTTGACAGTTTGATCTGAATGGGAGACAATGCCTGAGTATGGATGGGTATAGAAAAATCGGAAGGCTTGTAAGAGCTATGGCAGAGGAGCACAGCAAGGGACAGCTGTTGATAGTTCAAGAGGGAGGTTATCATATTACATACTCTGCGTATTGCCTTCATGCAACAATAGAAGGGGTATTGAAAGTTTCAGAACCGCTACTGGAGGACCCAATTGCGACTTTATTTTTGTTAAAGAGCAACTTGCTTTCTATGCGCAGAACACAGGATAAGGGTTAATTGCTGGTGCTAGTAAAAAAATGCTGGTTGTAAAACAGAGTTTAGATTTTTGGATGCAGAAATTGCAACTGTTTTAGCTCCTTCTTACCTTCAATTGATGAATAAACTGGGCACCAAGGAATGATGAAAAAGGCATGTGCCAGTAAAAAAGAAGCTTGTACCCATCTAAGATGTACCTATGCTAACAACAACAAAAGCATACATTCATAATATCATTTGTTTATTTCTATTGTCCGACAACTATGCAAGAAAACACCTCAGACACCTCTCATTCATTTAGGCAATCCTATATCTCTTGCATTTAGGCATTGGTCAAACATTAAATGCAAGCCCCTCTAGGATTGAATTCCAACCAATGCAGGTCAAAAACCCTCCGCCAGATGGGTGTGCTGAGATGTTCACTTGTGGGGGCCCATTTTTTCATACAATTCCTCGACCTTTAATTCTCTTCTCAAAACTTCTGGTAACCAATTAGAGTCTCTTAGTGCCCAAAGAAATTCGCAATTGGGACATCTGCAAACCAAATTTTGCACATTGTGTGCCTTTAAGCTTGACCTTAATACAAAAGATGACGTGCTTAGCTTTGAGATTGTCTTAACATAGCTGATAACTGGGTTAGCCGCTTTACATGAGACACAGCTTGAGGAGAACTCCAAATCCCCTTTTATAGACCTAACTAATGACACTCTTGATGTCATCTCAATCGTCGCTGAGATGGCAGGTCACCGTGCGGCACAAGTTCCACAACAAAGACCCGACACGGCGCATGCTGTGAATGTGTTAGCACCATTGGTTAACCAGTGGAAGCCAACAGTTGGTCAGTTGGTGAGGAGACTGAGTGCAAAGGGATTAATTTACAAAGCCTTTGATTCAGTTAGTGAAGGAATCGTGGTGTGAGTAATCACTGTGTTAGTACAAGTTTGAGTGGGGTTAGCAGTCATATAAGTTTTTTAACTTCTACCAACGCATGTAAGAATATAGTTTGGTTCATATCTATTTGGTGTTAAAAAATGGGTATTTTGTTAGGAATAATGTGGGTGATGATATATGCTCATGGTTTTCGTTTGATCAAGTTGCCAAGAATCAAGGTGGGTTATAACTTCTCTGAAAGGTGCTTCTGCTGCTTTTTCTGTGATTTTGTTATGGGTTTGTTAGTGTAACCAATTAGAGAGCCATTATAAATCAGAAATAGCAAGTTGAATGATCATTTTAAACGCTGTGGTGGGTATTAATTAAAAGATGGATTAGAAAGAATTGGCTTAGTGTAATAGTGTGTGTCCTTCTGTCTTGGAATGCCTTTTTATTGAAAAATGTAAAGGATAAGCTAATATAGCTCATGTAACACCTGAGGGCTGAGGTGGTTCTCTTTTGCGAACTTCCTATCTTCTAATATATTTTGTGGAAGTGACTCAGAAGTATTATACCAGGCACTTTGAAGCTTTAAATATTTATTGCTGGTTTTATAATCTGAAACGGAACCTTGATTTTGTGACCATGGTTCAATACAATTCACGCCTGGTTAGGAGCACCATGCTATATAATTTGGTCTAATCTATACTACAATTTGTTAGTGGATTATCACATCTTATGTATTAATTTTGGATTCATGAGTAAACGGTACCCTCCACAGTATTGCTGACAGGTGGGTCTCACCTGTCAGACACATTTTCAGCACTCTTCGTTTTATGTCAGGAGACGGGCTATGAGCCCTTTACGGCCGACACAAGGTAGGGTTGAGTTTTATAATTTGTTTGCAACACTCTGGATATTGAAATTTTTATCGACTCCGAATTTCAAAACTACAGTAGTTACCATGATTGTTTAGCCTCTATAGTTTCATATATTTCCATAATTTTAATAAAAATGTTTTTATTTTGGATTAAACAAATACTTAATTTAGTTGGCTAGATTCACAAATGATCCAACAACACATTCTTAAATAATTTTATCACCATTAATCGAGATACATGTTTTTTTTTAGTTATATTTTTGTCATATCATAGATAGAAAAAGTGTTTAATAATTTTATTATATTGCTTTGCGGGATACATGTTTTTTTTATCATGTTTTTATTATTTCCTAGATACAAAAAGTGTGAGAAAAAAAATGAAAACCATAAGTATAAAATGGGATACATGTTTTTTATCACGTTTTTATTATTTCCTAGATACAAAAAGTGTGAGAAAAGAATGAAAACCGTAAGTATAAATGAGATACATGTTTTTTATCACGTTTTTATTATTCCCTAGATACAAAAAGTGTGAGATAAAAATGAAAACCATAAGTATAAAATATGATCTAGCTTAAAAGCATAACCATATAATAAAAACCTTGGAAACTTGGACTCATCTTTTAAACTTAGTAGAAAAAAAATCTCTCAAAAAGGGAGTTCATAATAGTCTTGTCAAATATATATATATATAAAAGACAAATAAAAAAAAACAATGAGAAAACTCTTTATTAATTTTTTAAGAGATTATAGAAAATCAAACACTGAAATAAAAAAATTAAGAATTATTTTCATAACTATAACGCTTAAATATTTTAGAGTGCAATTTTAATAAATTATTTTTCATTAATTACTAACTTCATGCCTTTGAGTTGGTATCTTTTTCTTTTTTAACTACTTAGCTTATTTTAATACCAGTCAACAACAGTTGTTCCCAAAAATCGAACACCAAAATAGAAATATTAAGCGTTGGATTCTAATATTGTCATTTGTTGTAGTATCAACATGCACAAATAGATATTTTTGTTTGTCTAATAAAGAACTTAAAATGCTGTACAGGAAGCAGCACTGATGCATTTGTTGGAAGGCAGGCATGTAGTTGAAGAGAGTGTGATGATGCTTGTAACTTGAACCTTGACATCGAACCTGATTTTTGAAACCAGCTTCGTTCACTCCTAAAATCCATGGTTATTGCATCATTGTTGGGGCCCACAAAAGCAAGTCAGTCCGAGTCCAGGTCAGGTAGTGCACCGTCCTCACCTGCATCTAATAGGGTCTTGGATTCTTCTAATCTCAAAGAAATGTACTGGATGTCATTGAGATCAAGCACCATGGACAATTGCATAAAATGTACCAGTACTGGGTTTCTTAAAATTTACAATTCTAGTCTGATAGTCTATCAGTTGAATAGTTTTTGGGGCAGATGCATTTGGGATATATATATATATTTTTTTCTTTTTGTTTTGGAACTATTTTGTTCATTGACTAGAGAGATTTCAAATGCTTAAGTCCTATTTTCTTAATGCTTTCTTTTTTTCATTTTTTTTATGTCGTAATGACCTGCTAAGCAAGCAAAATAAAATAATCTGTTAATTAGTCTTTGGGGTATTATGAAGTTTAGTGGGTCATTTGCATATTCCCGGTTTGCAGCTTAAACAAGATCATATGGAAAAAAAAAAAATAATCAAACCAAAACCATTTTCCATTTTGGACATAAAAAAGAAACAAAAAATGATTAAGAAATTAAGCCTTCCTCTTAGGAGCTTGCACTATCAACATAGTCTCTGTCTGACGAGCAATTAAATCTCGAGATAACAAGTCCTCATTCTTGTTTGTACCAACCTCTCCATTTTCATTTCCTTGTTTATGTGCCAGTATATCGTTGGAGAATGTGGCATATACAGATCTGAGCACCACGCAGAAAAGAAAGAGTCAATAATCACCTTGCAAACTACTTGTTTATCAGTTAGTTGGAACTTTTAAAAAGAAGGATTAGAATTACTTCACCAAGGAATTTAGTGTTTCTCAAATTTATGCACCAACTCTAGTTTCTATCTAATATTGTATGGTATCTGTGTTGTATTATTGTATACATGACACGTCGAATGCCACAATTTGAATTTAAACTTCAATTGTGAATTTGTAATGATTGCCAAGTTCAATTCGTTAACAATTGATCCTAATCCATGCTGAGAGAGAGAGGAGACACATGAATTCACATCCTCCCACCGTAATAGGGAATCTTTTTATAATTACTGGATTTGGACCATTCTTTTTAACTTGACATGAATCTCAAAGTCCAATAATATTACCCCTGTGCTAGTCTGAAATCCAAAGCGACTGGAAGTTAATCTCAAACCGTAAAGTGAAGGGAATCTGTTACGGTAATGGAGATGTTTGGAGATATATGGAGGATCCTAATTCTTTCTCGGTCTTTTTAAAGTTATTGAATCACTAAAACTGGCAATTGTTCTCAAATTTGTATCATAAACTTGTATAAATTATTATCGGAGTAATTTTAAAAAGCATATTTCAAATATGTACACCAGAAATAGCTACAATAATATCTACGCAAAAAATCTACAACAAATTGCATTCTTCATAGATGTCTTGGATTAATTTTGAATTCATTTCAAGTGATTAAATCACCAAGCAACACCTCAAATATTATGTAATACTTGCACCAAGAATTATTAGAGGAATTTCTAAAGACTACATTTTTTATGCGCACAAAAGCTATACTAATGCATTAAAAGCGAATTGCTTGCATATTAAATGTTTTCGTTAAGTTTGGAAACTTTTTTTTTTTTTGGAGAACTCTAGCAGGAGCTGCTAGGGTTTAGTTTGGACCATTTAAAGTGAATAAATCAACAAAAGTGGTATATACAGTTCATATAATATCTAAAAGAATCACAAATCATTATTAGAGCAATTTCAACAACACACATTAATTTTGATATCAAAAAGTTGCTCTTTTACTGAATTTAATAAAAACTGCATGAATAATAAATGTTTTCGATTGATTTTAGTGTCATTTTAAAAATTAATGCGTGGTGAAAGCACCAAAAATAAATTTCTTTACTTCTATGATTAATGAATTTGTAGAAATTACAAGGGTTGAATCGACAAATAGTTGATTAATTAACTTAACGTATCATATACAAAAAATGGTGGGATTTCAAAACTAGCAATTGATCGATACATAATCCAATACGATGAGGGATTCAATTACATCATTTTATGGTGATTCATCTTGACATTATATATTTATAAGTTATTTTTATGATTTCAAAATATAAACAGTTAATTCGAGCCGTCCAACATGATCTCCATATTAAAATGTGCTTGGAGACTAAATTTTACATTTTTGAAAATTGTTAACTATTTATTTAGAATTTTTAAAAACTGTTATTTTTCAATGTTCCATAAATGTCTAAAAAAACAGTGATTTTGTACACAACTTAATATATACTATTTTTTTTTTTAAAAAAAATGTAAAATACCAACATTTTGTTTAGGTGACAAAATAAGATACGAACATTTTGTTTATGTGACACTCATATGATCAATATGTATGACATAGAGAATGGTGAAACAAAATTTATTGATACCACTTTCAATCGGAACAACCACGTTAGCATTACTTGGTTTATGCCTACTTTAAACCATATTTGACATCAATGTACGTATTTTAAGATAATAATAAAGAAAACTTGGTCCAGGTGGCCGTTTCTTTTTATTCTTACGGTTTGATGCATGTTTTTTTTTAGCTTTTGAGTATATACACATACTTTTTTGTGTCTGTATTAATTCTCATATATATTTAGAACTTGAGGGTTGCTTGGTGTAAGACAATAATGACGTGTCAGGAATGATCATTGTGGAATTTTAGTGTGATTTTGATTACTTTTGTTGCAGTTTGCAGCTATGTGTGTCGAACTTTACAAACAAGTAATTTTACTGATAAGAATTCTCAAGCAATACTATTTGCTTTTCTTTTATAATTTTGATCCCGATTTATTGGGATTGCCACTTGCAATGTTGAGTTGTAGATGATTGAATTTGACGTATCTCTATATAAATTTTAGTGATTTAGAGTGCCTTTTTTGTTAGGAATTCGAGTACCATAGAGTAATTACATAACACAGAAAAAAAGAAAATTGAGAAAAATCACAAACAGAACATAGATTTTTACGTGGGAAATCCTTTAGAAGAAGAAAACTCACGGCCGCTCGCCAAACAAAATTCACTATTTCTCAAAGTTAGTTACAACAAATTACAAAGAGATTTAATGTATAAATAAAATACAAAACCCATTGAAAGAATGCGAAAAATGGATTAATCTGGACCGCACATCTTAATGGATAATTTTACTAATCTGGGCTGTCGGATAAAGAAATTTCATGCAATTTAACTTGTCAGAATTAAAATTCTCCAGACTCATCAGACACCACTTGCAGGGGGCTACCACCCCCTCTCATACTCCTAGAATCAGGCTTAGATACATGACATTTTTGGCGTACATATCAGTGGAATTTGACTTTAGAATTAATTATCTCATTGCATGGCCCGGCATTGACGGAAATATAGAGCATTTGATGCCTCTATGGCATCTTGTATATGTGAACTGAGGAATGCTTTGATACATTTTGAATTACTTTTTATATTTTTGTGAGAATAGTGTTTCGACTAATAACAGATGAAGTGGCAGCAACAATTATTTCTCACTAAAATTGAGACAAAGGATTCAAATTCTGATATAGACTAAAATGATAGATTTGCGACTTCAAAAGATGGAACCATAAATATTTTCAGTCTTTAGACCTTTTAGAATCAATTAATACCTGTCGTCGACATTCTATTTTAAAAATATATCAAGAATCTGTCGTCGACATTCTATTTTAAAAATATATCAAGAATCTGTATGGCGCAATATAAATTATTGATTTATACGGAATGGTGAAATTGACCAGCTGCCAGTGTAACTAGATATGACAATAGAATGCAATTAAGTGCAACAGTGGCATTGAGATTCAATTAAACTTGGCTGTCAATTGACCTGGATGCTATCGCTATCCAAAGTCTAAAGCCCACACAAATACAAAAATTGTAACCATACACGGTATGAAATAGATACAATAAAATTTCAAATAAATAGCGTGTAAAGGGAGAAGAAGCTAGCTCGTGCAAAAATGAGCTTAACTATATACACAGTCATTTAAAAATCAACCGTGTACGAAAGACACCTATATTTATACATGATTTTTTTATTAAGAAACTGTGTATAATCTTAACCAATCATACATGGTGTTTTGCTGAAATAACTGTGTATGCTTATGATCAATCTCCAAATACGATTTCTTATAATTAAAAAAACCGTGTACACTTTATTCGTGCTCTCTCAATCAAAATAATACCATACGAAAAAACAACAAGAACCACAACCACAATCCTAAGAAATTTGAATCCAATGCTGTATAAGAAAAATTGAATAGAATACCTTTTTTTAAATCTAAGTTACTGTTAATATCCACTGAAAGGAATTCAAGAGCAAGGAGGAATTAAGACAGGACCTTCCACTAGGTTTTTAAAAGAAATAAAGCAACTATCGTTTCTTGTCTAAGGGCTTTCTCCTAAAAAAAACAAAATTATGCTCATCAAACCTGCTTAATGTGTATAGCACATGCCCCGAATTTTTTTATTAATATCCAAATTTAATATTAAATTTCAAAAAATAACCAGATCAGTAACGTTTTTCGAAATCTACCCTTTTCAGAAATTTTTTTTCCGAAAATAGCCTATTTCCGGAATAAATTTTTCCGGAAATAGGATTTTTTTTTTTAAGGAATTTTTTTTTTATTTTTCAGTTTTTATTTATAATTTATTTATTTTTTGTATTTAAGTATTACAAATATTTAATATAGTTTTTTAAAAAATAGATAGAATACTATATAATTTGATTTATTCGAAAGACTGCTACAAATAATCCGGATCAACATTTTTCATGCCGGATTTTTTACGGCCGTAAAAAAAAAATATAATATAATATATGCATATGTATATGTATATATAATATGATATATGTATATGTATATATAATATGATATATGTATATATATGTATATATAATATAATATATATGAAAATGAAGATATAAAATATGAGGTATGATGAGGTATAAAAAAATATGAGGTATTGGAACCCTCGTTTAGTGCCTCAAAAATTCAGTTGAAGTTTTCGTTCAACGGTAGGCATTCAACGATCTGTATTTTCAAAGTTTTCAAAGTCCAAACAGTCGATCCAAACCGTTCAACATGATGGATATTTTAAAATGTGCTTGCAGATCAAATTTTACAGTTTTCCATTTTTTTTTACTATTTATTAAGATGGGTACAAAAATTCAATGGTCTGAATATAGATAGCGATTTTGTTAAATACTTAATAAATAGTAAAAAAATTCAAAAAAATATAAAATTTGATATGCAAGCACATTTTAACATATATATTATATTATATTATATATACATATACATATATTATATTATATATACCTATACATATACATATACATATATTATATTATATTAATTTTTCTTACGGTTATAAAAAATCCGGCATGAAAAATGTTGATCCGGATTATTTGTAGCAGTCTTTTGAATAAATCAAATTATATAGTATTCTATCTATTTTTTAAAAAACTATATTAAATATTTGTAATACTTAAATACAAAAAATAAATAAATTATAAATAAAAACTGAAAAATGAAAAAAGAAATTCCTATAAAAAAAATTTCCCCAAAAAAAAAAAAATCCTATTTCCGGAAAAGAAATTTCCGGAAGTAGCTACCGTTTCATGCTAATTGTACTTATCTCCTAATTGTACTTTTAGAATATCCTGTTACTGGTTAGAATATACAGTTCCGTGCTAACCAGCGGCCATTTTTATTAATATCCCAAAAAAAATAGATAATTTTAAAAATAACCTCGTTTTTTTTTTTTTATTAATGCCCTAACCGCTTGGAAGCGGAGCGGGCCAATATCAACACCAAACCGCCCATATAGTGGGCGGTCCACTGTTTTTTTTTTTTTTTTTTTTTTTTTTTTAAACAGAAAATTTTTTTTTTATTGAAATATTAGAAATGTTGAATATATTTCTTTAGAAATAGATGTAATAAAATATAATTTGATTTATTAGAAAGACTACAACAAATAACCCGGATCAATATTTTTCAGGCCGGATTTTTCGCGGCTGTAAGAAAAATTAATATATCTCTTTATATGTTATTGGACAAAAATAAAAATGCTTAGATTCTGAGTTATTGATCCCGGTTCAAAAGTCACTTCTATGTAATCTAGAAAATATTGTGATCCTTCTAGGAAATTTAATTTATAAAAAGGTGTATCTATTTTGAGAATTCTTTTTTAATAACAAATATTAAATAACTTAATTTTTTATTTTTTTTCAAAAATAAATGCAACTTTTCATAAATTAAATGTTCTAGAAAAATTACAATATTTTCTAGATTACATAGAAGTGACTTTTGAACCGGGATCAATAACTCAGAATCTAAGCATTTTTATTTTTGTCCAATAACACATAAAGAGATATATTAATTTTTCTTACAGCCGCGAAAAATCCGGCCTGAAAAATATTGATCCGGGTTATCTGTTGCAGTCTTTCTAATAAATCAAATTATATTGTATTCCATCTATTTTTAAAGAAATATATTTAACATTTCTAATATTTCAATACAAAAAATTAAAAAAATTAAAAAATAAATATTTTTTTAAAAATAAAAAAAATAAAAATAAAAAATAAAAAATAAGACAACCGCCCCTGTCAGGGGCGGGTTGTGTGGTTTTTTTTTTATTTTTATTTTTTTAAAAATATTAATTTTTTAATTTTTTTAATTTTTTGTATTGAAATATTAGAAATGTTAAATATATTTCTTCAAAAATAGATGGAATACAATATAATTTGATTTATTAGAAAGACTGCAACAGATAACCCGGATCAATATTTTTCAGGCCGGATTTTTCGCGGCTGTAAAAAAAATTAATATATTTCTTTATGTGTTATTGGAAAAAAATAAAAATGCTTAGATTCTGAGTTATTGATCCCGGTTCAAAAGTCACTTCTATGTAATCTAGAAAATATTGTAATTTTTCTAGAACATTTAATTTATGAAAAGTTGCATTTATTTTTGAAAAAAAATAAAAAAATTAAGTTATTTAATATTTGTTATTAAAAAAGAATTCTCAAAATAGATACACCTTTTTATAAATTAAATTTCCTAGAAGGATCACAATATTTTCTAGATTACATAGAAGTGACTTTTGAACCGGGATCAATAACTCAGAATCTAAGCATTTTTATTTTTGTCCAATAACACATAAAGAGATATATTAATTTTTCTTACAGCCGCGAAAAATCCGGCCTGAAAAATATTGATCCGGGTTATTTGTTGTAGTCTTTCTAATAAATCAAATTATATTTTATTACATCTATTTCTAAAGAAATATATTCAACATTTCTAATATTTCAATAAAAAAAATAAAAAATTTCTGTTTTAAAAAAAAAAAAAAAAAAAAAAAAACAGTGGACCGCCCACTATATGGGCGGTTTGGTGTTGATATTGGCCCGCTCCGCTTCCAAGCGGTTAGGGCATTAATAAAAAAAAAAAAAAACGAGGTTATTTTTAAAATTATCTATTTTTTTTGGGATATCAATAAAAATGGCCGGCTAACCAGCTGCTACAAAGTCGAAATATCTCTAATTGTATTCTCTGCTCCCGAAAACTAAATTCTCTTTCCTTCACCAGAATTTTTGGATTTTTTTTTATAAACCATAATTAATAAATGGAAAATTACGGAACCAACATGATTTTTTTTTTTTGAAAAATCATAAGGACTGAATGGCCCATTCAGTCTTCAGAATTGTCTTGTTCCCAGACCGAATGGCCCATTCAGTCTCACCATTTTTTTTTCAGTATTTTCACTTCCGGCCACAGAAGATTCATTTTTCTTTTCAGTTTTTTCACATAAGGCCATAATTTTTTACATCAAACTGAATGCACCATTCGGTCTCTATTTTTTTTCCCTAGTATGTGAAGCACAAGCATGTGCATCCAAGAAATTGACATGGAGTTAGTCAAACATTTGAAAATGAGAATATTATTCATTTAAAAATTGGTTCAATGAATCTTGTATCACTACAAGTATACTGCTGACAGTTTAACAATTCTCTGTGGTAGCAAAAAAAAAATCTCAATTCTTCCTATGTATTTACAGTTAAATAAAAGATAATTAGTTGTATACCTGTGTGTGGCCAGATTCAAATATCTCATAGTCATTACCTCCCTGCCAAGATAAAAGATCAATTTGATTTAATAATTAACACCCCAGGAAAAGATACCTAATAATATAGAGTAAAGATGTTGTCTCCCTTGAATCTGTCCCCTATCTGTCCCTCTAACAACCTTCCTTTTTTGTTCTCTCACGTGGTCAAAATTCACTATTTTCAACCTTTCTTTTTTGTCCCCCTAACAACCTTTCTTTTTAGTCCCAATCTGAACAGGTGTGAATATTATTAGTGTCAGATGTTAATATTGTTAGTGTCATATGTGAATACTTCATTAGTTAGATATGAATAGTTATATATATGAATATTTCATTTGTTAGATATTGAATACTTCATTAGTTATATATGAATACTTCGTAATCGTCAGTATGAATACTTTTTGGAAGAGATAGGGTGAGAGAGATGAATCTAACTTTGAATTTTGAATTGTATAAATTATTTTAAACATGTATGAATACTTTGTAATCGTCAGAATGAATACTTCATTTGTTTAGATATGAATACTTCTTTATTTAGATATGAATAATATATAGATTCGCTGTAGTGGTCCCCAATCTTGGTAAATGCCGCTTTCAAACGATTGTGGTCTCCAATCCAGGCTGTCACAAGAAGTCAGCGGTCCCCCTGGTTGTTACTGGTGTTAGGTAGTAATCTAGCAGTCAATCAGAATTATACTTTGTTCATGAATTGGATGATTAATATAAATCATTTTGTTCCATGAGTTTTATTGCTTTTATGAATCATTGTAGGTTAAGAACTGAAGTTGTGAAACTTCATAATAAAGATGATAAATACTCTAAATAGTCACTAACCGTGGTAATTAGCAGGAACACTAATTAGCCATTATAAGGTTAGCATATGGATTAAATGATGGTTAGGTTTCACAAACCATAGACAAAGAGTTGTCATTTAATCACATGGATACATGTTATGAACATGGTATTTGACTGACCCAGAATGAAACGTTATATGGTAATGTGTTTGTGTCATTAACAGTTTCATTCGTGTTAAGTTCTACAGTATGAGGTCTGGTCTTTCCTACATAAGAAATGTGTATTCGTAAGTGTTATCAAACGCTATCCGTAAAAGGGAGTTATAAAGGTAGCATTTCAGTATACATGACTTGTGCGGAGAAAGAGATGCACACCAAAAGTACTATCGTCCCTCGTAATTATTATACGAGTGATAGTAACACTGGGCCCCTTGATAGGAGTAGGATTATACGTATACGGTATGATTAATAGAGACTAATCATATAAAATAATCTACTCAGAGATCAAGAAAAGATTAGGTTTGCAGGGATGACACATACCTACCCTAAACCTGATCTGTTACTATGAGACGATGGAATTAACACAAGTAAATTAATAAGTTTACTGCAGGATCGTGATATTGTACTGGACAACATCATTTGTGTAATTGGGGGTCACAGTGCACTGCCAGGTGCCAACTATGATCTGTAGAAGTTTTAACTCTACTGCCAACATAACACAGATCCTATCGGGTCACACCATATAGGAACGGGATCAGAGAATCTTATTATTAATTATAAATAGTTATAATTAATAAATAAGATGGCAAAATATTAATTATAAATGTTATAATTAATATAGAAATATCATAGAGATGATAGGCTTAAAATGATTAAAATTACAAGCGTGTTTGACACGTTGTGTAATAGTTATTACAACCGCAATTGCAAATATATATAAATGTTTAGAACAATTATATATATATATGGACTAACATATTTGGGCCTTAATTATATTTAGAATATTTGGGCCTTAATTATATTTAGAATATAATTAAGAAACCCAAAAGATCAAAGCCCAAAATTCCAAGCCCATTACTATTCATTACTTGGAGCACAAGTAAACCGTTACTTGGAGAGCAAGTAACCCGTTACTTGGAGAGCAAGTAACCCGTTACTTGGAGCACAAGTAACCCTACTCCTATATAAAGGGGTGGAGGGGTTGGAGAACATAACATACATTTCCATTCTCTTTCCTTTCTCGGGTTTCCTCTCAAATAGTGATTTATGTGAGGTTATAAATATATACGTATAGACGTATATATTTGAGTGATAAGCGGTTGTAATCTTGCGTAGTCAGTGGTAATTCTGCTTTCACACATAAGTTGTGAATCAGGATATCTGCAGTACGTGAGACAACTTATTTAGCTGAGTGCTGTGAGTATAGTATTTCTGGCAGAAGAAATACTCACTCTCTGATCATTCCTGGTGTACTACTGATAGAGGCACTAGACATCTGGTGCTGTTGTCCGAGGAGGAGCAGCAGAAGCAGCAGTGAGACAAAGCCGTCAGCAGTTCCAATTCGAATTTGGAACCAAGGTATAATGTTATATTAATTTATTTAATTGTTAAATAAATTTAGTTTTAGAAATCAATCATGGAGATAGATCCTCGGCTTAGGTTAGACGTAAAAAATTTTGTTTTACGCCTTTTTCCGCACCTAAGCCAGTACAGGGTTTTACCAGTTTTTCACACAAAAACCCAACAACTGGTCCCCTCCAACTTGTGTTTACATATGACGAATGGTTCTAATAATAAGTATGAATACTACAAATTCGTAGGTATGAATACTATACGTTTTGACTATTAATAAAATAACATTAATCTTGCTCTTTGGTGGTAGTTAGCACATTTTAACTTTTTTTTTTGTCTTTTAGTGCGGGGGACAGATAGGAGACTGTTAGTTGATACCAATAATATATATTGAAGGGTACAAATTTCAAAGAGAAGCCATTTCGAGAGGTTATACTGATAGAACACTATAGTAAATTACGTTAACCTACCTTTTTATCACAATAGTCCAAAAAAAGGATATTTTGATAGATGAAAGGTTTTCTTTGCATAAAGCAACATAGTGCAATTTGTTTCTGCATCCAACAAGGAAAATAACAAGGATTAACTAAATTGCATCTAACATTGTTTCTGCATACAAGTAAATCCTTTTGGGCTTAGATTTTAACAGCTAAGTTTTGTCTCAAAGCAGCAAAGAAGTTAGAGAAATTTAAAAAAATGACTATTTACTCCTTTAATAGATATCTCATTAATTGAGTATAATCAATTGATAATTCTTTCTTTATTAGGCCGTCAATTATAATTAGTATGTTCGGCTGAACAAGAAAAAAGGCTGCTGCGAGCCTGGGAGAAAAAACGAATTCATGCTTTGAGTGCGCCATTTCCTCTTCTTCGTTCAGAAATTCTCAAATCAAAATCAAAGGTAATTTAAAATATTTAACTAATTTCATTTTCATAGGTAACAAGTGTTAGTTTCTCTCATCAGATGTGGACGAAACTTATATTTTTAAGCAAATATTTTTTAAGCAAATTTAATTAAATTTTGATGTTTGAAAGTCTAGCATAATAATAAAAAAATAATTTTCTACAATATTTTAAGAGGTCATTTGATTTCTTTTTCTTTTTTTTTAATAGATGAATATTGATGAGTCGACAATTTCATTTGAACAAGAGGCCGAAAAACTTGAATTACTCGGTTTCAAGTACGAAACTCGCAAAGATCTACTCATTGGTGTTAGAGCATTTTACTTGACTAAATGATACGCATTATCTATTTGCGGTTCAAAGTCAGAGAAATATATGATTTTACAATGTGATAGAGGTAGTCAATATCGCAATGTATGGGGTGTGCCTTTAGATGAAAGAGAAAAGACAGCAGGGACATGCCGGATCAATTGTCCTTTTAAAATTAAGAGTAAAAAGACAGATGAAGGAATTTGGATAATTGAAGTACGTAACTTATCACACAACCATGAAGCATCTGCCGATATCTCTAGCCATCCTTTTCTTCGACAACTATCACAAGAAGATATCGAGAAAGTCGACCATATGACTCGATCTGGAATACCACCTAGACAAATCCTCTCTTCTTTATGCCAAAAGAATCCCGAGCTTAAAGCTATCTCTAAAACAGTGTTTAATGTGAAGGTAAAGATCCATAGAGAAAAGTTAGAAGGTCGAACAATTATTCAAGTTTTATTAGAAGAAATAGGAGGAGGTGGGTTTGAGTATGATATTTTACAAGATGGAGATGATTTTCTTATACATTTTTTCTTTATACATCCTATGTCAATCACTCTGATTAAGAATTTTCCGAATATTTTCATTATGAATTGTACATACAAAACAAATAAGTATAAGATGCTGCTTTTCTAACTGATCCTTCTCATGCTTTTATTATGGATTGTACATATAAAACAGGACCAGTTAGAAATTTTGAATTGTACAAAAAAAAAAGATATATAAAAATCAGACGTGTTTTATATGATGCTGAAAAATAATAACAACATAAATCAGGATATAAAATTCCAAATGCAGGAATTCAATATTTAATATAAAATAAACGGGCCATTTTTTCTAAGAAAATAACGTCTTATTTTGTAACAATGAAAAGGGAAATGCAATATCCTTGATTTCATATGTATATCTTTGAATTTATTTGAAGAAAATATTTTCATTAAGAGGTGATGCTCCATTAATGTTTATGATCTTGTAATATACTGTTATATTAGTTTCCTTCTTAAAACATGGACATAATGGTCTAAGTGAAAAAATTATCTCACCTAATTGCTACATTGAGTCATTTTTTAGCTGTTAAAATCCTCACCATCCTTTTAGAAGGCCTTTTCTTTTCATGACAATTTAATGACTTAGTACCACCTGTGTGGCCAACAGTTTCCCTTACACACAATCTCTTATGAAAAACTCAAAAAAATGGTGAGACCAAATGACCCATTCTGTTTGAAGAAAAGACAATTTTGAAGACTGAATGAGTAATTCTTATGATTTTTTTTTAAAATAATTATATTGATTTCGTAATTTTTTATTTATTAATTATGGTTTATAAAAAAAATTCGAATTTTTGCTCCGCAGTCCTTAACCGCTGAAGTAACTCAATTTATGAGTTTTGATCCGGACCGTTTGATCAGAAATTCGAACCAATCCTTGTGCGAACACTCAGGTCCTTTAATACTCGTGTGAAAGCAGATCGAACGGTCCAGATCAAAACTAAAAAATAGGGTTACTTTAGATATCCGAATTCGCATGTTTTTTTTTTTGAAACCAATTCGCATGTCAGTAACTTGCCTGAGTTTCCCCTCAGCCGGGAAAACAAATATCTAAAGATATCTGAAACCAGACCAGTGGCACAGTGGCACTGCTCTTTTGCCATGGATGGGGATAATCCTTCCCCTTCACAGCCGGCTGAGCTGGCGCTGCTTCACGTGTTCTGGCACGAAGGCATGCTGGATCACGACACCGGATTCGGAGTTTTCGACACGGGCTTTGACCCGGGTTTCCTCGAAGTACTCGATAAGCATCCAGAGAATGCGGATCGGGTGCGCAACATGGTATCCATACTCCGCAAAGGACCCCTCTCTCGCTTTCTTACGTGGCACTCCGGACGCCCCGCTCACGTGGCTGAGCTCCTCTCTTTTCACTCTCGTGGTACTCACTCTTTTTATCCCTTCGCTTGATCGAACGATTAATTTCTCCATGCGGTAGCTACTACTCATACGGGACCTATCTCTCACAGACATTTCCTCGAACACCTGGTGTGCACATCCAATTTCATCAATTAATTAAGTTAAACGCATTTTACTCTCAAGGGTGTTAGTTTTTTTGCTTTAACATGTATGGTTTTTCGTGCATTTTTCATCAGACACTTGTTTTGCATTCCTAACAATATATATTTTTACTTTATTCACGTACATACAGGGTTTAACACACACTTTTATATTCATCAGAGTACATAGATTACTTGGTACAAGCTAATGCAAGAGGAAGCACGGAACTTTGTGCTGGTACATTCTTAAACCCTGGTTCATGGGGCGTGGCTCTTCTGGCTGCAGGGTCCACAATGTCAGCCATGGATCACATCCTTTCCAGCCGAGCAAACCTGGCATATGCCCTTGTCAGACCTCCAGGTCATCATGCTCAACCTACACGTGCAGACGGTTATTGCTTCCTCAACAATGCTGGCCTGGCAATAAAACTCGCATTAAATGCTAACATTAAAAGGGTCGTAACAATTGACATAGATGTGCATTATGGTAACGGTACTGCCGAGGGGTTTTATAATACAAATGACGTATTAACGATTTCATTGCATATGAATCATGGGTCGTGGGGCCCATCACACCCGCAAAGTGGTTCAATCGAGGAGTTAGGAGAGGGGAACGGTTACGGGTATAACCTGAATATACCCTTACCAAATGGTAGTGGGAATGAGAGTTACCAGTATGCTTTTGATGAGTTGGTTGTGCCTGCAGTGCGCCAGTACCAGCCGGAGATTATTGTTTTTATCATTGGCCAAGATTCCAGCATGGTTAGTAAAGGTTCTTTTTCTTCAAATCTATTTCTTCTCACAGCTTATTAACTTTTACATCTCTTCCCTTTATCCATCCTTATTGTTATGTATGTTTTGTTATATCATTTTATTATTGATTTATGGTTTTGACAGTTTGATCCGAATGGGAGACAATGTCTGAGTATGGATGGGTATAGAAAAATCGGAAGGCTTGTAAGAGCTATGGCCGAGGAGCACAGCAAGGGACGGCTGTTGATAGTTCAAGAGGGAGGTTATCATATTACATACTCTGCGTATTGCCTCCATGCAACAATAGAAGGGGTTTTGAAAGTTTCAGAACCGCTACTGGAGGACCCAATTGCGGGTTATCCAGAAGATTCAGGACTTGCTTGCGAAGTTGTCAATGCCATCAAGAGGTATTGGAGAGAAACTATCCCTTACCTCAGAGACATCTAGAAATGTAAAAGTCTTTTGTCTCTTTCTATTTGTGCACAGTTATGATTTAATTTGTGTTTAATAAAAACATGTTAATTGTTGCATATTTCCATGGGCGCAAACTATAGATTTGGCACTTTCTATTGAACTTTTCCTTATTTTCAAGAAGGCTGTTGCTGTGTGATACATAACTGACTTTATTTTTGTTGAAGAGCAACTTGCTTTCTATGCGCAGAACACAGGATTAGGGTTAATTGCTGGTTGTAAAACAGAGTTTAGATTTTTGGATGCAAGCCCCTCTAGGATTGAGTTCCAACGAATGTGGGTCAAAAAACCCTCCGCCAAATGGGTGTCCTGAGATGTTCACTTGTGGGGGCCCATTTTTTCATATAATTCCTTGACCTTTAATCCTCTTCTTAAAATCTTCTGCTAACAAATTGGAGTCTCTTAGTGCCCAAAGAAATTCGCAATTGGGACATCTGCAAACCAAATTTTGCACATTGTGTGCCTTTAAGCTTGACCTTAATACCAAAGGGAGCACACACCAGTGAGCTTTGTTTTTGTTAACCTAAACAATCCTGTAGTATCCTTACAGTTACTGGTAAAATAACTGCAAAAGATGATGTGTTTAGCTTTGAGATTGTCTTAACATAGCTGATAACTGGATTAGCCGCTTTACATGAGACACAGCTTGGGGAGAACTCCAAATCCCCTTTTATAGACCTAACTAATGACACTCTTGATGTCATCTCAATCGTCGCTGAGATGGCAGGTCACTGTGCGGCACAAGTTCCACAACAAAGACCCGACACGGCGCATGTTGTAAATGTGTTAGCACCATTGGTTAACCAGTGGGAGCCAACAGTTGGTCAGTTGGTGAGGAGACTGAGTGCAAAGGAATTAATTTACAAAGCCGTTGATTCAGTTAGTGAAGGGATTGTGGTGTGAGTAATCACTGTGTTAGTACGAGTACGAGTGGGGTTAGCAGTCATATTAGTTTTTTAACTTCTAACAACGCACGTAAGAATATAGTTTAATTCATATCTATTTGGTGTTAAAAAAAGGGTTATTTTGTTAGGAATACTGTGGGTGATGATATATGCTCGTGGTTTTCGTTTGATCAAGTTGCCAAGAATCAAGGTAGGTTATAACTTCTCTGAAAGGTGCTTCTGCTGCTTTATCTGTGATTTTGTTATGGGTTTGTTAGTGTAAACAATTAGAGAGCCATTATAAAACAGAAATGGCAAGTTGAATGATCATTTTAAACGCTGTGGTGGGTATTAATTAAAAAGTGGATTAGAAAGCATTGGCTTAGTGTAATAGTGTGTGTCGTTCTGTCTTGGAATGCCTTTTTATTGAAAAATGTAAAGGATAAGCTAATACAGCTCATGTAACACCTGAGGTGGTTCTCTTTTGCGAACTTCCTATCTTCTAATATTTTTTGTGGAAGTGACTCAGAAGTATTATACCAGGCACTTTGAAGCTTTAAATATTTATTGCTGGTTTTATAATCTGAAACGGAACCTTGATTTTGTGACCATGGTTCAATACAATTCATGCCTGGTTAGGAGCACCATGCTATATAATTTGGTCTAATCTATACTACAATTTGTTAGTGGATTATCACATCTTATGTATTAATTTTGGATTCATGAGTAAACGGTACCCTCCACAGTATTGCTGACAGGTGGGTCTCACCTGTCAGACACATTTTCAGCACTCTTCGTTTTATGTCAGGAGACGGGCTACGAGCCCTTTACGGCCGACCTAAGGTAGGGTTGAGTTTGATAATTTGTTTGCAACACTCTGGATATTGAAATTTTTATTGACTCCGAATTTCAAAACTACAATAGTTACCATGATTATTTCGCTTGCTGTGTCTAAACGTAACTAATTATATTTTTCATTTTTAACTATTTTTTCATAATTTAAGTTAGTTTTTTCAAAATTCATCATTTGATTAAGACCTAACGGTCCTAATTACACATGACTCGCGTGATTACGTACCGTGTCGTGATCAAAATGTTAAGGAGTGGTCATGGCACGTGACACACGAGTCACAGCATGGAACAGTAACACGTATTGTGCCGTTCTGTGAAAAAATTGGCTTCGCCGTACCATTTTTCCCACACTAGGTTTAGGTTTGATGTATTTGTTTTTGCCTATGGTCAAGGATGAGCTTGAATAAAAATGCTAGCTGAAACCTTGGTACTGCCTCTTCAGAGGTACAGATACCTAGTTCATGATGCCGGCCAATTTCAGGCACTGAGTTTTCTTGGAGTAGATTTTTTTTTTTTACTTGTCAGTCCTTTTCTATTGTTGACTTTTTTGTACTTTGCATCTTATTCTAAAGGGACGACTTATGCCTATTTTTCCTAAAAATAATATTATGTTACCGCAGAGGATAAGGATTTTGTTGCATGAGCTGTACTGGATATATACGTGCAAGCCCAGACTGTGGGTTGGTAACTGGTAAGTGGTAAGCAATTTGGTTTTATTCTGTTTGGCACACAAGTCTATGCTGCATTGCTGTATTGTTGTTTGCTTTTTCCACGTGTCTTTTTACTTATTTTGTGCAAGATGAGAAATACTAATCTTCTCCAACTATACAACTCACAATTTCACTGATGACCTAACCGATCGGACACTATGACCAATTATGCATGTCCATTTCAATTTTTGAACTATTTTGCACTCCTTTTATCTTTTATGGAAAATATGAAATAAAGAGCTCAAGTGAATAGTTAAGCAAAAAGTGATATCTTGTCTGAAAAGTATTAGTTGTGATCAGGGGCGGATCTACTGTAGCACAGGGGGGGGTCAGCCGCCCCCGCTAGATTTTCAAAAATAGTGCTAAAAATCTGCTTTTCGGACTTCTGCCCCTCCCTGGAATTCAAATTGCCCCGTTGTAGCCCATTCTGGAATTTTAATAGATGGAACGGAGCTCATATAAACTCTGAGCGAAACAAATTATTGGAGCCCAAATATGCGCTGATCCCAAATTGCGAAAATTAGTTGAACCAAAATGTTGATTTTTTTTCAAGTAATTTGGAATTTTTATTATATTGATTGGTATTTTTTTGTTATGTTGAATTGTACCGATAAGCTATTGGTTTTGAACCCGATAAGCTATTTGCATCCGATTATTGCCCCGCCCTGACAAAAATCCTGCATCCGCCCCTGGTTGTGACCGGTATATTTATTCATCTTATACTTATTGTAGTTGTTTGTTTCTTATGAAATAATCTAGCACTGGTAAATATACATGTATCATTTTTATTAGCCTATATTTTGATTATCTTTAATTTTTGTAACGAAGCAATACATCATGCAATATATGATTATGATGCCACTTTTCATCTATTTTTTTTTAACAAATATTATAAATAGGACAAATTTGTACAAATCTGCAATGAATAATTGATTTTTTTTTTAAAGTTGAATATCAAAATGATAAACAGACGAAATATCTTGAATACTACTTGTGTAATGTATTCTAAAATAAACATCCATTTCAAATTATCCACTACTAGCATATTATAATAATAAATGATTGTACATATAGACATTCTTAGTCAACATAAAGTAGTCCTCGTATCATCTTTGTATTTATTTTTACTTTATTTATAATATCATTAAAGATTTGATATCTCTCAACTTAAAAAAAAAATATTTTGAGTTGAACATCTAATCCAATAAAAATATTCTATAAATATTGTTTTTGGTGAAAGAGGTCCATTCCTCTATCTTTCAATAGTCATAAAAAGTTCTCACGGTATCTTAGTTTCGATGAAAAATTGTCAAAATTTGCGATGAGTATCTTATTTTCTTTTTTCTAATAGTAAAAGAGTCATGTTTATTAGTAAAGAAATAGACATACAAGACAGATTACAAATTAATACTTAATTGTTTTAAAATGATTCCATCAGTAATATCAATAACCTCTCTGATAAAATTTTATGATCCTTAGATAACAACATCATTTTTGCATATATATATAATGCTATATTTATTTCACATAAAGTTCGTGGTTGGGGTCATATTATAATAGTCTCAGACTCTCAGATAAAGACTCGGAGATTTCAAAATTAATATCATTATTGGTATTATTTCTGAGTGAGTCTATGGTACTATGCATATCACGCGTTGTTACCGTGTTACGGCTCTATATTCGAGTTTTTAAATCCTAACAGTCGATCCAAACCGTTCATCTTGTTCTCCATATTAATATGTGTTTGGAGATCAAATTTTATATTTTCTTTGAAAATTTTTACTATTTTTTAGATATTTAGAAAATCACTTGATCTGAAAATTCTAGACCATCCAAAAACAGTGATTTTCAATAAATCTAAAAAAATAGCAAAAAAATTTCAAAAAATGTAAAATTTGGTCTCCAAACACATAATATGGAGAACAAGATGAACAGTTCAAATCAACTATTAGGATTTGAAAACTCGAATATAGAGCCATAGCAGGGTAACAAATCGTAATATGCATAGTACCATAGACTCACTCATTATTTCTACAAAATTTATCAAAACTAGAATGTATCTTTATGGTCTAAGTACGGGACAAACTGCATAAAGTGAGGCATAATAAAGAAGGGACGGCAAAAAGAGATTTGATGAATAGAAAGAGATATATTATAAACAATAGTGAATTTATTTATTATTTCAAATTGAAATTACCAATGAGAGAAATAATAGGTGTTTAAAAAACCAAGACTCTGTATTGAGCCGTTCAATTACAACACTTTCATTTTTTTAATTAGAAATAATAAGGTTTTGGCCACATCAATAATCTTAGATTCAATCATCTAGTGAATATTAATTACAAACTTCATCTTTTTACAACTAAATTCTCATACAAAATAATATAACTTTATAAAAAAAAACCAATAAAAAGAATACTTATCCAATAATAAAGTTAAATTAGCTCAATCCAGGCACCTTGTTTTATTGGACTTTTAATTTAACTTGTTTCATTGAAAATTTTCTTCTTTTATAACTCTTGTGTGTGCATATATATCTAAAAATATTTTTTTAAAGGAGGAATGTTTGCAAAGAAGTTGGTACTCAACTTTATGATGATGATTAATTTTGTGGAGGAAATATCATAGAAATAATATTCTAAACATATTTTTGTGAACGCACACCTTATCAACACATTTTTGTGAATACACATCTTATCAATATATTTTTGTGAATCAATATAATCAGGTTCAGAGTTCTAAACATTTCAAAGGAAGAGTTTCTAATAAAAAGTGGATAGAAAAATATGAGATTGTCAAATTATTCATATAAAGGTTTTGGATCTTCTCATTAAATTAACCTAATTGTTCATACAATTTGATCAAAAAATGAAAAGAAATATGTATGTATGTCGGTTCCAAAAATAGAGTTATAGTAAAAAATAACAACAACAAATGACTGCTTTAAATATTGTTGAACTAATTATATTCTCATTATAGCACACAGAACACCCGATTATAGATCCTAATTAGTCTGATAATGAACCAAAGAATGTTTAGTTACAAATGAATGAAGAATTAATTACAGGAATCATAGATAATAGATCCTAATTAGTCTGATAATGAACCAAAGAATGTTCAGTTACAAATGAATGAAGAATTAATTATAAGAATCATAGATAATTTTAGACAAAATAAATCAAAGAATCAGTAAACCCCTATACCCTCAATCTAATCAGCAATAAACCTGAAGCTTCAATTTATCATCAAAGACTAAGCATCGCAAGCATGCTAAAAAGACCATTTGCAAAACCACATCAGCATTTCAAGTCAGTGATCATGTCAGTAGCCAGTTGCTCCAAAATCAGGACTCAGGTAATTAATTATAATCAGGTCAGAAAATAAAATGCTGGAGCTGAATTATCACAATGCTGATGTCATCCGCTGATACCCTTGAGAATAGACAGTTCAACCAGCATGCTCCTTTAGGTCAGCCGCAATCTCATCGTTAGTCACTGTCTCATCATGCTGAGTCGAGATCAGAACTGTGTGCACACGTACTGGCACCATTGCTCCCTGCTCGTTGCGGTACACCACAGTCACCTATCAATCCCAGCACTTAATAATTTCATCATAAAATTATGTTTTGTTTGGTTCAAGACAATGAAGAGCTGTACGATGAATATATCACAACTGGAAAAAAAAAATTATCAAATATTATTGTCCCAAATTATATGTCAATTGACCATTGTTTTCAAAATTGCAAGTATTGCATGAATTGCACATGCCAATTAAATATCATGTATTAAATAATTTCAACACAATTATACATGTTCCTAGATAATTTACCAAGCTAAATACAGAAGCTACAGAGACATGCCTGATGGGCACATATAATTTATAATATAATCACACGTACATGATACCTCCTTGGTTCATAAATATTATCAAAATCTTTGGATAGAGTTACTTATACAAGTATAATATAATCCCTTCTTGAGTGTAGCAACAGTACAGTACATAATAAAGTAAGGTATACTTTACAGTAACATATTTTTCTTTGAAATTTGCACAAACAAAAAGAAAGAAAGGAGGGGAGAGGAAAGTACCTGGGTCTTGCCATCAGGCCTGAGCCAGGGACAGGTGCCGTTCTTCCTGACCTCAGTCAGATGGGCACCAAGCTTGGCAGCAAGCACATGGCTGAGCGGCATCAGCTCAGGTGTCTCATCAGTGGCATACATGTGGCCCTGGTCTCCCGCACCAATCTCCTCAGGGTGCTTGGTGAAGTGGCCGTGCACTCTTTGAGCAATGTCGGGGGACTGTTGCTCAATGTTGACTAGCACTTTGCAGTGATCTGCATCCAGGCCCACGTCTCAGACACAAACCCTATCCCACGGCAGGTGTCAAGCACTATCTTCTCATAGTCAGCCTCGGCCTTGGTTGTGATCTCACCAAACACCATCACCATGTTTGTCTTTGTGCAAGTTTCACATGCCACCTGTACGTACATTTTGTTTGCATGTTTAACCTTTTATATTCCCTTACAAAGGATTTATTATTCACAGCAGCATGCACCAGAAAGGATGTTACCATTTTATAATTATTTAAGGCCTTTTTTTTGTAATAACTCAGTATTGATATGGTTGTTCTGGCACCGCAGAGTGTTAGCTTAATATGTGAGTTAGCTTAAATCTATGAGAAAGTTGCTCAGTAAACATATGCAATTAGCAATTACTGAACAAGCTCAAATAATGCACAAAGGAAAGCAAAATGAAGGACAAACGAAAAATTAGACTGGCATGGTGCAGGTACAGTAACTGTGATTGGAGTCGGTAGTAGCAAAATAGGGAACAAAGAGAACGGTACCTTGCTGTCAGGATTGCCAGCTAGGCAAGCATCAAGAACTGCATCAGAGATCTGGTCGCCCGTTTTTCCTTCGCGTCCCCGTCATCGTTCCAGGCCCCACCATGCTTCCTTCGCTAAGGAATCTCTCTCTAGTAAGGAAGCTTTCCTTCGATTACGGATCGGCAGAGTCCTGTCTCCTCCTCTCTCAGTTTTTTTTCTTTTTTTTGGAATAAGGGAGCGGAGAAGGGATCGGGGAGGGAGACGATCGTTCGCTGTCTCCTTCTCTCTCGCATGCTCTAGGGTTTTTTTTGTTCTTTTCTTTTTTTGGAAAAAGGGAGCGGGGAAGGGATCGGGGAGGGAGACGCAAAAAAAAATTGCTGGGGAAAGAGGCGAGCGGCTCCAGCGAAAAACATTACAATCGTTGGATTTAATCTGCACGATTTTTAATTCAAATTCAATGGTACTGAACGAAAATTCGTGTGGTAATACGTGTGTCTATACATGTGGCAGGTCCAATTTAAACTAAATTTAGACTTCTACACAGAGAATACCTCAGAGGATATGGATTTTTTTTTTTATTTTTGTGGGTAAATACATCAGAGGATATTGATTCCGTTGGATGAGCTATACAGGATATATATGTAGGGGCCCAGACTGTGGACTGGTCACTGGTGGATTTAAATCGATTAAATGGCTTTAATTAAATTTTTATATTAATATAACTTATTAAAATAAATTATATGTAATTGAAACCACTTGATCGCTTTTGAATGATTCGGATTAAAAAAAAAAGAGTGTTTTTTTTCTATAAAAAAGGAGCAGATTTGAATCCGCTACTGATATGCAATTTGCTGTAAAGCAGTATTGTTGTTTGCTTGCTCCACGTATCTTTTTGATCATTTTGTGCAAGATGAAGAAATACTAATCTTCTCCAACTATGCAACTCACAATTTTACTGATGACCTAACCGATCGGACACTAGGACCCATTATGCATCTTCATTTCAATTTTTAAACTATTTTGCACTCCTCTTATCTTTTATGGAAAATATGAAATAAAGAACTCAAGTGAATAGTAAGAACAAAGTGATATCTTCTCTGAAATGTATTAGTTGTGACCAGTATATTTGTTCATATTATACTTACTGTAGTTGTTTGTTTTTTATGAAATAATTACAAACTTCAATTTATCTTTTTACTATTTTTTTAGAGATCTTGACAGTTCCACTTCATCTTTTTACATTTTAAAAATTTTCACCTAAAAATAATTACAAAATTTATGTGACAAATCTGAAAGAAATATTAATATAACATTTTTTTTAACTAGCAACAACTCTTTATCCTTATAATTATACTTGCTAAAATCATATCGATATTTACAAATTATTTTTATTATTGTAAAGGATTCTCTAGCGTGGTATAGACGAAACATTTCTCTTGAACCTTAAATTACAGAAACTATATATACAGAGAGAAACTATATATACCACACACACACACACACACATATATATAGGGCACGGCTAAATTGTTGCTGGCAGCATTTTAGTCGGAGGTGCTACCGGCACTTTTTTTATTTTTTAATGTGCAAACAACAAATGAAAACCGTTAGATGTTTAATCTATATTATAATCTACTTGGAGACCAAATTTTACATTTTTTGGAATTTTTTTACTATTTATTAAGCTGGTTTGAAAACCGCTGATTTCAATGCTGCAGAAATTTATTGAAATCAGCGGTTTTGCAAACCAGCTTAATAAATAGTAAAAAAATTCAAAAAATGTAAAATTTGGTCTCCAAGTAGATTATAATATAGATTAAACATCTAACGGTTTTCATTTGTTGTTTGAACATCACAAATTACGAAATTGCCCTAGCAGTATCTCTGCTGAAATGCTGCCGGCAGCAATTTAGCCGTGCCATATATATATATATATATATATATATGTATGTATATATGTATATATATGTATATATATGTATATATATGTAGAGGAGGGATCCACTTACAACAACTTGAAAGTTACAACATCTTACAACATCGTTTTTTTCATTTTCAAAGTCTAAATCGTCAATCCAAACCGTTAGATATTCAATCTATATTAAAACGTGCTTGGAGACCAAATTTTACATTTTTTGGAATTTTTTTGCTATTTATTAAGATGGGTACAAAATCGCTGTGTTTTAATGGTGCAGAATTTTAATAAATACAGAGATTTTGTACCCATCTTAATAAATAGAAAAAAAAATTCAAAAAATGTAAAATTTGGTCCCCAAGCACATTTTAATATAGATTGAATATCTAACGGTTTGGATCGACGATTTGGACTTTGAAAATGAAAAAAATTATGTTGTAAGATATTGTAACTTTCAAGTTGTTGTAAGTGGATCCCTCCTCATATATGTATATATATATATATATGTATGTATGTGTATATATATATATATATATATCTATATATATGCATGCATACATGTATATCTATATATATGTATGCATACATGTATACACATCTATGTATGCATATATATATACACATATATATAGATATAGATATAGATATATAGATGAGCTACGGTGAGTTGCGAAATAAAGCGACTATTTTATTTTACACTCATATTTTGTGATTTTAAAGTTCAAAACGTTAGTTCAAACCGCTCAATATGATCTCCATATTGAAATGTGCTTGGAGACTAAATTTTACATTTTTTTTGGAATTTTTTTACTATATTAAGTTACTTTGAAAATCGTCGATCTGGTGGTCCATAAATTTTTACTGTTTTTTATTGTTTATCTGGATTTTAAGATTTTCAAAGTGGCTTAATAAATAGTAAAAAATTCCAAAAAATGTAAAATTTGGTCTCCAAGCACATTTCAATATGGAGATCATGTTGAGCGGTTCAGATCAACGTTTTGAACTTTGAAAATGAAGATATTGCATGAAGTAGACACGCGTTTTACTTTGTACCTCACTGTAATCCATCTCTCTCTCTCTCTCTCTATATATATATAGAGGAGGATTAAAATGCACCCTCCCTTTTGTGCTCCTAACGTGCACACTCCTCTCATATCTTCATTTTCAAAGTTCAAATAGTTGATTCGAACCTTCCAACGTGTTCTTCATATTAAAATGTGATTGGAGACCAAATTTTACATTTTTTGAAAAAAATTTACTATTTTTTCAGAATTTTTGAAAATCATCACTTTGCTGAATTTTTTATTATTGTTTAGCTTAATAAAAAATTCTTCAAAAATAGTAAAAAAATTTCAAAAAATGTAAAATTTGGTCTCCAAGCACATTTTAATATGAAGAACATGTTGGAAGGTTCGAATCGACTATTTAAACTTTGAAAATGAAGATATGAGGTGAGGGTACACGTTAGGAGCACAAAAGAAAGGGTGCATTTTAACCCTCCTTATATATATATAGAGAGAGAGAGAGAGAGAGATAGGCTACGGTGAGTTGCGAAGTAAAACGCGTTTCTACTTCACGCCGTATTTTCATTTTGAAAGTCCAAACGACCGATCCGAACCGTTAAATCTTTAATCCATATTGAAATGTGCTTGGAAACTAAATTTTACATTTTTTGAAATTTTTTTACTATTTATTAAGCATTTTTGAAAACTGCTGTTTTGCTGTGAACAGTAAAAAACAGTAAAATTTTCTGGACCATCAGATCAGCGACTTTCAAAATTGCTTAATAAATAGTAAAAAAATTCCAAAAAATGTAAAATTTGGTCTCCAAGCACATTTCGATATGGAGAATAAGATGAACGGTTCAGATCAACGTTTTGAACTTTAAAATCGCAAAATATGAACGTGAAGTAAAATAGTAGCTTTACTTCGCAACTCACCGTAGCC
This sequence comes from Carex pumila, assembly GCA_033356055.1. Taxonomy (NCBI): domain Eukaryota; kingdom Viridiplantae; phylum Streptophyta; class Magnoliopsida; order Poales; family Cyperaceae; genus Carex; species Carex pumila. The sequence continues at coordinate 134,405 of JARJHM010000452.1, read as the reverse complement.
CACCTCTCTCTCTCTCTCTCTCTATATATATATATATATATATATATATATATATATATATGGATGAGCTACGCTACTCTATGGAGTAAAATGAGTTGGTGCTCTATGCTGCCATATTTTTATTTTGAAAATCCAAACGACCGATCTGAACCGTTAGATGTGATCTTCATATTGAAATTTGCTCAGAGACAAAATTTTATATTTTTTGGAATTTTTTTACTATTTATTAAGCATTTTTGAAAATTGTTGATCCGATGGTCCAGAAAATTTTACTGTTTTTTTACTGTTTACAGCAAAACAATTAAAAAAAAATGCTTAATAAATAGTAAAAAAAATTTCAAAAAATATAAAATTTGGTCTCCAAGCACATTTCGATATGGAGATCACATCTAACGGTTCAGATTGGTCGTTAGGATTTTCAAAATGAAAATACGGCATGGAGTACAAACGCATTTTATTCCAAAAAATGTAAAATTTGGTCTCAAGCACATTTTATTGTAGAGATCACATCTAACGGTTTGGATCGACGATTTGGACTTTGAAAATGTAGAAAATACTTGTTGTAACTCAAAAATTGTTTTAACTTGATCCTTCCTCTCTATATATATTTTATTATATCAGAAACTATGGATTTGGCTACAGTGCTATGGGTAGCTAAGAGGCCTCCCATGCTACGGCTCAATATTCGATTTTTCAAAATTCTAACGGTCGATCCGAACTATTCATCTTGTTCTCCATATTAATATGTACTTGGAGACCAAATTTTGCATTTTTTGAAATTTTTTTACTATTTTTTTAGATTTATTGAAAATCGCTGTTTTTCAGACAAATCTGGACCATAAAAAACAACGATATTCAATAAATCTAAAAAAATAGTAAAATATTTCCAAAAAATATAAAATTTGGTCTCCAAATACATATTAATATGAAGAACAAGATGAACGGTTCGGATCAATCATTAGAATTTAAAAAAATTGAATATTGAACCGTAAACAGGAGACCTGTTAGCTAGCCATAGCATATTAGCCAAATCCCAGAAACTATATTCCAAACAGCAGTCCTGCAGTGTAAACCAAATTTGCTTTATTTAATCGTATCCGTATCCTCCCATGTACCCGACTCAACACAATTGAAAAGGACAGTTCATTTAATTTCATTCGGTTCTTGCTCGGATGACTGAAGGGGCAGTATTATTTGTGCTTTGAGATTCGTGCAAGTTAAAAAGAACAATTTTGGACCGATTCAACTGCACTCAGTCCGGTACCCTGAGAGGATGTGAATTCTATATAATCCCTCTTCCTTCTCCAGAGCCTTGTTGGTCTCTCTTACCACTTCACCAGGGAATCCAAACTCTTTGATTCCAACTCCGACACACACAAAATTAGAGGCGAACCCAAGAAGCTTTCATTAATGGCAGAGGGATTCAAGATAGACCAGAGGCATGGGAAGAGCCGCGTCAGAGTGGCTCGCGTCTGGAGGCCCCACAACCGGAGCTCCGGCGGCGCTCACGTCATGGTGGAGTGGGAGGTTGACGTCAGCCTCTTCTCTGATTGCCTCCCTGCCTACACTTCTGACGACAATTCTTCTATTGTGGCAACTGATTCCATGAAAAACACTGTAAATTATTTTCCCCCTCCTTGGTTTCTATAATTGTTTTGTCAGATCCAGCTGTATCAACTGGAAGTTTTATTTGAAAAAAAGGGAACAACTTTGATTTTTTTTGTCATGTGCAAAGGTGTTTTAGATCAAAGTGGGCTTTTAGTGTGATAGCTTTTCTGATAAGATCACCAGATTAGAATGAATATTTGTACTTTTTTTCTAAAATTGAAGGTTTATGGGAAAGCAAAGGAGTGTACCAAGGAGTTAACCATGGAGCAGTTTGCAATTCTTCTTGCGAGGCACTTCACAACTTACTACCCACAGGTAACTGAAGGATTATGCTTAGATCAATAAATTATGTACTTCTTTGTCTAGGTAAATCCCTAATTGCTAAATTTTCCCATACAATTTGATCCATAGATTTCGTCGATCAACAAAATCTGCTGTTTATTGGTCCAGAAAGTGTCAGACAAAAGTTTAATGATATGGAAGTATAAATGTATAATCTGGTACCAGTATGGTACAGATTCACTCGCGGTCACAAGTCATGCTGGTTTTCATAGCTTCCTTTTCTTGACATTTGGATTTGTTGATTGAGGTTCCAGTATCTGGGCTCGATCTCAGTTTTAGTTGATTGAATATACTTTTTTTATTATAATAAGAATAGTTTGGCAGCACCTTTTTTTGTGTAGATTAAAAAGCTTGTTCTTCTAGTTGAACTTTTTCTTTTTAATAAATTAAATCGAAGTGTTATATTGTTTACTTTTTGCATGTTTTTTCTAGGTGACAGGAGCAATAGTCAGCATAAATGAAAAGCCCTGGGAGCGTGTTTTTATAGATGGCAAGCCACATTCGCATGGTAATTTTTCTCTTAAAGACTTTTACTTTGACACTATCTCCTTACATAACATGAGTAAATTAGTAACAAATGTTTCTCGTCAACTGTTCGGGTATACTTCTGTTTTATTTAAGGATTTAAGCTTGGATCTGAAATGCGTACTACTGAGGTTACTATGAAAAAATGTGGGGCAGTGAACATAATTTCAGGACTTAAGAAGCTCTCTCTGCTAAAGACCACTCAGGTACAATTAAGAATTTGTTTACTATTACTTCTTGCATGAGTAATCAATTGATGAAAATGATTCTGTGAATCATTGAAAGTAATTTTCATAATGTCTGAAATTTTGCAGTCTGGATTTAAAGGCTTTGTGAGAGACAAGTACACTATTTTACCTGATACAAGAGAAAGAATAGTAGCTACAGAGGTCACCTCTTCCTGGAGGTATGATATTTTTCATTTATATTATTATAATTGTATTGTTGCTTGAATTGAAAATGTATAATTTTATCTCTCTCATGTCATGCTCATCAAAGAAAATAAATATTTTTTTGCTTTGCTTAGTCAGATTATGTTGAATATAAAATGCAGGTACAAATTTGAAAATATATCTCAGATTCCGCCAGCGCCATTTTCTTTCAGAGAAAGATACGATGGAATAAAAAAAGTTTTAACTGATACATTTTTTGGGCCAGTGGATGTTGGAGTATACAGCCCATCAGTTCAAAATACGCTTTACCTCATGGCTACAGCAGTTCTCAATAGGTTATTTTCTAATAATAACGAGTGAGGCTATGGTACTATTCATAGCGCAGATTGGTCCATACTACGGCTCAATATTTTTGTTTCGAAAGTCCAAATGACAATGTACTTGCAGACTATACTTTACATTTTTTAGAATTTTTTACTAATTTTTGAGATAGGTTAAAAATCATTATTATCGAATGGTCTAGAATTTTTAGATCAATTTATTTCCTACCTATAAAAAAAAATTGTACAAAAATTCTAAAAAATGTACAGAAATTCTAAAAAATGTAAAAATTGATTAACAAGTACATTTTTATATGGAGATCATGTTGAATGGTTCAGATCGATTGTTTGAACTTTGAAAATGGAGATATTGATCCATAGTGCGGATCATTATGCGCTATGCATAGTACCATAACCTCACTTATTTTTTATGTGTTTGTCAGATCATTTAATTATTGCATACAGACACAACACCTTTTTCTCTCATTTGTGTTGCCTCTACAAACTTGCCAAGATTGCTTTTCTTTAATATCTTTTACATTGGCATTCTTCTTATTATATTTTTCTAAATATGTGTTGTTTTTAGGTTTCAAGATATAGAGTGGGTGCATCTGAGAATGCCAAATCTCCATTTCTTGCCGCTTAATCTGTCCAGCAAAGAAAACCCTAATATGGTCAAGGTCAGATTCTTGCTAGTTATGTAATGATTTATTTCCTTGTATAGTTACAAGTGTGGCCTGAAATGGAAAGGTGGCAAATGGTCTGAAAAATTATACATCTTGTAAACACTAAAACACCATACCAAAATATTATATCACCTTGCAGTTACTGAACAAATAGAAGAACCAAAGCCAAAGAAACTAACTTGAATATGAATTGGAGTGAATTCCATGGTTTTATCTATTTTAATCATGTCATAGTAATTTTATGGTTTCTCTGCTATTTTTTTTTTCTCCTAATTTTTTTTGCAAATCAAAACAGTTTGCAGACGATGTATATTTGCCGACTGATGAGCCGCATGGTACCATACAAGCTACCGTTAGCCGTGCTATGTCAAAACTGTAAAAGTTCAGTAAGGCCCTTTAAAATTGACATTGTTTACAAGCAGGTGTTTCTTGGAGCCTTCTATATTTGTATATGCTGTGCTGTTGTTTTATTAGAAATAAAGTTTTCTTTGTTTAAGAGAACAATAAAAAGGCAGGCAGCTTGTGAAAAAGACTTGTAACTTCTTAATAAATGTAAACGCAGTTTGTTAACTTAACATGGCATTGTTATGATTTAAATTTTAGTATTTGGAACCCAATCAAGCAATATATGACAAGGACTGAAAGGAATTAAAAACTCAAAACACCCCAAGGCACATCAAAAGCTGTTTGTGCATTTGGGAGTATTATCAACCATAAAACAATAGAAAAAAATGTTGTACAAATTACAGCTAAATTAGACTAAAAATATGTGCCCAAATATGTTGAGAATCTCTTCATAAACTGGCTTCATTAAACCTGCAACCTAAATTAATCTAATCAATATTAATATTAACAAGGCAAAAGAACATTTATTATAGCACATTGAAAATAATTAAATCTTGTATGAGAAACATATTATTTTAGCATGTGCATCCGTTATTGCAAGAAAATTTTAACAAAGATGTACTAATTCACGAACTAGCTGAGATTGTATCTATAATCAGTGCCAGAGCTTGATCACTATAACAAATCTAAGGAATTTGATGAGGTTGCATCTATTTTTGAAGGTGTACCACATATTTTTGTAGGATTTTTTTAATAAATAATTCTTTATATACAAATCCAAAGAATTTTAGAAGAGCTCACTCAGCTCATTAATTTTAATATGCAGTAGTTACCAATTTTTTATTTATTTATATCCAAAAGAAAAATAAAATTTAAAAAAATAACCAAACATGTGCTGGATTTTCAAAACTATCCAAACCAACAAAATTTTTTCCGGTTTCTTGATTAGAAACCGGAAAAAAATATTTCTGGTTTTAATTTCTAAAATCGGAAAAAAATAATTCCGGTTTCTAATTAAAAAACCGGAAATTTTCTTGCCGGTATTGGAAACGGGTGTGAAACAGCCATTAATTCTCTTAATAACATCAAGGAAAATTAATTTATAGAGCCAGATTGAATATTGATCAATTTTTCAAAACGAAATATGTATATATATTATGCAGTAACTAGGCTGTGCGATTTTTTTTATTTATATCCAAAATTTTTTTTAAAAATAATCATACATGTGCTGGATTTTCAAAACGTCGGATTTGTGTGGAAAGCTATTTTTCTTGAGACTCCATTTTTTTTATAATATATGTATAATATATACATGTATTATATTATGAGTTTATTAAAAAATTTGGTCTCCACCATTTTTTTATATACATGTATTATATTATGAGTAGGGTTAAAATGTATCATTGGTTTTGTACTCTAACCATACCTCATGTTTCTATCTCCGTTTACAAAGTTCAAATAGTCAATCCAAACTGTTCATCTTGTTCTACATAATAAAATGTGCTTAGAGACCAAATTTTATATTTTTTAAAATTTTTTTTACTATTTTTTTAGATAGGTACAAAATCACTGTTTTTGGATGGTCCAGAAAGCTATCATTGGATTAGCGATTTTCAAAGTGGCTCCATAAATAGTAAAAGAAATTCAGAAAAATGTAAAATTTGGTCTCCAAGCACATTTCAATATAGAGATCACATCTAACTGTTCATATCGACTTTTTGGATTTTGAAAACGAAAAAATGACTTATAAGTAGATACCATCATATACTTATGGAAGTAAAGTAGCCAACTTCGTATATATATAATATAATACATGTATATATGTATATATTATACGAGTGGGGTTAAAATGCACCCTTTTTTTGTGCTCCAAACGTGCACTCTTTCCTCGTTTCTTCATTTTTAAAATTCAAATAGTTGATTTGAATCTACCAATGTGTTCTACATATTAAAATTTGCTTGGAGACCAAATTTTACATTTTTTGGAAATTTTTTACTATTTTTTCAGAATTTTTTATTAAACTAAACAATAATAAAAAATTCAGCACAGTGATGATTTTCAAAAATTCTGAAAAAATAGTAAAAAATATCCAAAAATTGTAAAATTTGGTCTCCAAGCACATTTTAATATGTAGAACACATTGGTAGATTCAAATCAACTATTTGAATTTTAAAAATTAAGAAACGAAAAAAGGGTGCACGTTTGGAGCACAAAAAGGAGGGTGCATTTTACCCCCACTCATATTATACATGTATATGTGTAAATATTATACATACATTATAAAAAAATGAGTTTATAAAAAAAAAATTGGAGACAAGAAATTTCATTTCCGGAATTTTTTTTTCTGATTTTGGGACTAAAAGCTGGAAATTTATTTTCTAGAATTGGGTACCGGAATTTTTTTTTTTGGTTTTAGACATGAGTTTCCAGAAAATTTTTTTTCCGGTAATTGGTGCTAAAACCATAATTTTTTTTTTGGTTTGAGTACTTTTGAAAATACAGCCCCTCTTTGATTATTTTTTTAAAATTTTTTTGGATATAAATAAAAAAATCGGATATAAAAATTTGAATTTGCAAACTGGAGCCTTTTCAGATCATTTTTGTCACTTTCCTTTGAATTTTGTTACTTCAGCTGTTCATATTTGATTTCACAAAAAAACTTGTAAGATAAGGTGTTGAATTTCTTATATAAAAGTGTTAACCGAATTATACTTTGTGGAATCAAATAGCAACAATGGAACCAAATTTGTATTGGTTAAGTTTGGTCATAATTCAATTTTGACAAAAAAAATCTAACAATTTAAATATAAAAAAATGTTGAGAAATGTTATGCAATTATTATAATATTTTATGTCATACATAGATTAACAAGTTAGTATTCATGTTGCTGATTATAAACTGAATTATGATAATATTTCGGTTTAACCAAATCAATCTAATTAAACTTTAATTAATTTAGTTTGGTGTAGATTTAGCCTGCGAGGTTTTATATTTATTTTTAATTTTGTTTGAACCAAAGTGACCAATAAATGACCCTTTACAAAATGAAAGTGTCATCAAATTTTTCACGATATAATCGTGTTGGTTCAGAAACACATATTAACCTCAAATACAACAAATATGAAATGAGTCCATAATGAATCAACGATAAAACAATCCTTTGTGAAGTTTAATATGATACAAGTATCGACACCAAAGAAAAAACGTACTACTGACATATTCCGAAATTTTTCAGGGGCTCATGTGATAATTTCTGGATTACTTAGTCTCGTTAACAAAAAAACCTCCTGTTCATCATCCATTTCTTTTTCTCTGAATTAGGTTAATCAAGTCTCTTACCCACCAAGCAAGCCAATCTACCAAGCAAGAAGAAAACGCGAAACAGAGATAGTCGAGTCGGTGAGAGAGAATTTCTCTCTGAGTCGATCCAGGCTAAAGAGAATCGGATCTGATCTGATCATCCATATACCAGTACGTTGCTAATCAACAGCAATTTCTCGTTAATTCGATAGATTTTAGTGAGGCAAAACCGCAAAAGGGTGAAAGGATGAGAGATCGAAGAGACAACCGAGAGTACCGTGACCGGCGCCACCCCGTGGATCGTAACAGTGATGACACGCGTCGCCATAAGCCGCCTCCAAGGCTGGTGCGGCTAAGCGGGAGCCCTCCTGTACAAGCCCCCCCGCATAGAAGTTCTTATAGGAGAGATCCCATACCGCGGCAGTCAGACCACCACAAGCCCATGCACCAAGACTACCCATCTCCCCACCATCTGAGGACGAGGAGGCATCACTCTCCAACAGTCAGAGATTACCAGCATGACCTTTATGTACCGGGTTACATGCACCCGGATTACCCCACAAATCTGAGTCATGGGATTAAACACCAAACTCATGGGTTGGATCCTCACCCTCACCCGTTGGCAGGACCGAGCAGATCCTACCCGGAAACACTGAAACAGGATAGCATACTGGACGATATGCTACCCGGCGGGATCCATGACATTGACTTGCACCACCGCCATGGTCATACTCGGGATTTGTACGGTGGAGACAGGGTCAGGGATAGGGACAGAGATAGGGGTAGAGACAGAGATACAGGGAAAGGTCTTTACCAGAGAGAGGTCCCTCACCCTGTCACAGTAACTACTACACATTTGGGGCCACTTGATGGTGGCCAATCTTCTTATGGGCATGGAAGGTTATGCTATGAACACTCCCTTCCTGCACCAGAAGATATTTCCAGAGCTGCTCTTGGTCGGTCACCAGATGATCTGAGGAAGTCGAGGGACCGGGTCAGTGACCATTACAATAACCTTGCACTTGACGACATGTATGGAAAGATGCCATATACAGCTCATGACTATTTTAGGGTTGATGGCACGGCTTATTCTCCTAAAACTGCGAGGGAAGGAAGGGTCTATAGTGATCTTCCGCATCATTCTACACATAAAGACGTGGGACCAATTTATCATGGATTTGAACAAGGGTCTATGGCAAGACCCTTGTATAGGCATGATGCACCACTTCCTTTGGAGGACAGGCACAAGTTTCAGAGAGAGGTTGCATGTGTGGCCGAGAGAGAGATACCACAAAGCCCCATCTTTCCTAACTGTGCCAAACGCTTCCACCGCACATTTTATAGTCCATCACATAATGGGTATGCAAATGATCTGGGTTATGAACCATCACTTGGAAGGCTGATGGCAAGGGAGCACCAGTTGCGACATGTGCATGACCATGATCATGACCATGACCATGTTCATAACAATGTAATTTATGATGACAGTATTTTTGAAGATGACGATGATGTAGGCAATGATAATAACAGTGATGAAGATGGTCATGTATCAAACCCAAGGATTACAGTAAAAGATCGACTAAATCTGCCTTCTCCACTACTCACTGAGGTCGATCACCCAATAATAAGACGTGCTGGCCCATCTAGAAAGCCAGTTGTCATACATGGGAAACACCACCACTCACAGAATATGGCAGTGCCTGCTGCCATGCGAACTAATAGTGTAAATAGTGTAAAGAAGAGGCTGCAGCCAGGACCCTTGGATCTCAGAAGGGAGAATTTCCGGGCACACAAATTACAAAGGAGGGGAATGGATGATGAGCCTAACATTAGAAAGGTGAACTATGAGTATGAAAAGTGTGCTGATGAGGATGCTGCCAATACAGTATTGAGGGACCCACCGGAGGGATCTGAGGAGTTAAACAAGCAAGTTGAAAAGGCATTTTTTAAGTATGCTAAGATTGTAAATGAGAGCTCTCGGGAGAAGAAGAAATTCCTTCCGCCTGGAAAAGGGAGCGTTGTTTGCTATGTCTGTGGCAGGTTTGTGTTTTTCTTCCTTCACTGACTGTGATATCTAAAAGGCATAAATACAGTTCGATCGAATCTAAGAGACATTAAGGCTTTGTAAATTAAGGGTTATCTAAATCCATATATGGCTTATGGAGTAATAGATTATGGGCAAGCAAGGTAATGGGATTAGTTGTTGTGGATGATGGCCAATGTTTTCTACATGAACTGGTTCTTGAGATGTTGTGGATTAGTTGTTATGCCATTTCTTATGCATAACAACCAAACATAGGATGTTAGCCTGACAAACATGAGGTATCCTCTAGTCCCTGATTCTCCACTTTAAAAGTCGAATGTACTTTCTGATGTTCTTCATTGATTCTATTTAAGATTTATGTGAATGTTGAATTAGATGAAATGAAATGTACTTTTTTATTTAATTTTTTAAAAAGGAAATTCTGATACAGAAGAGAAGGGTGATTATTTCATGTTTTTGTTGTGATAAGTACTACAATTAAGGTTTTCAGGGGCATAAATTAAACCTCCCATCAGCAATTCATTTTTTTTTTTTAAACTTGTTCTCCCTTTTTATGGCATAAATACCTAGTTATTTACCTGATAAATACTATTGCTAAACTGTTTCATCCTTTTTGTTGTATATTTGTCCCATTTAATAGGCAGTCAAAGGAATTTGCGGAGACTCACAATTTGGTGGTTCATGCTTTTCATACAAAAAAACCAGGACTTAGGGCAGCTCACCTTGGCCTCCAGAAGGCCCTTTGCCTCCTTATGGGCTGGAATTGGCTCATATCTCCTGATGAGTCCAGACAATACCAAGTGGGCCCACCTAAAGAGGCCAAGGTGTTGAAACAAGACCTCATTCTCTGGCCACCTATTGTTGTGATACGTAACAGTTCTATTGATAATATTGCCTCCGAGGCCAAGGCCATTAGTATTGACATGATAAGATGCATGCTTAAAGGTATGCTTTTCTTTGGTTCCATAAAATTCCTTGAAGGGTCATCTCTTGTATAATCCTAGAATAACTTTATGAGCACTACGGAAAAATTCAGAAGCATCATAATTTATGAAATAACAACAACAAAAAAAGGGACTTAATTTTCAACAGATGCACTAAATGCAAAGCAACTACATGTACCGCAAACATGAAAATTGACATAGCCAAATTTATCTAGTTAAAATCAAAACCATTTAGTTATCTGGTAACTGGCATCACCAACTTGGTACAAGAACTGTTGGACAATTGATTTCTGTGGCGTTTCAAAACCTATAGGGCTCTTCTGTTCCCAATTATTTCATCCTTAAAAGCTGTGAGTCAAAACTATATTTTTTTTTGTTGAATATCAATGGCAATAATTCATGCCAGTCACCCGCTTTTTCATTTTTTTAATATGGACAGAAATGGGAATAGAGGAAGGGAAAGCAAAGATGAGTTATGGTAAACCATCTAACCTAAGTGTAATATTGGTGAAGTTCCTTCCAACCCGCACTGGCTTTGAACTAGCTGGAAAGCTCCACAATCACTTCTATCAAGCCAAACATGGCAAGGAGCACCTCCATGACTTGCTTAAATCTGGCAATAGCACCACTTCCAACAAAAAGGCAAATGAGAAGGAGATTGAAGATGTGCTATATGGGTATATGGCCGGAATAGAAGATTTGGAAAATCTAGACTCTGATACGAAAAAGACTTATCTGGCTGGAAAAGATACCATTAGAAGTAAAAAGCTGATGGAAGCTAGGACCAACGAGGAAGCAGCTGCTTAAAATTGAGTATGTATCCTACTAATCCAACGATCCTGGACATAGTTGGATAAATGTCTCTATCCAAACGTTTTACCGCTAGCCGGAACGGAAAAGACTAAGTTGGGGTTTAGGGTAGTATTTTGGATACACTGTTCTTACAAGTTTACACTGTTCTTTTTCTGCTTCAGGTTTACACTTCTTTTTGCTTCAGGTTTACACTGTTCTTACCAGTGACTCGGTGAGTACTTTGGTTTTGACTATTGGGTAGTATTTGCATATAAACCAAAATTGTTAGCTTTCCAGGAATATATTGGTGATTATATGCAAATATGGTATTACTTGTATTTGACTCCTTGAATATACACACACTATTGCTTGTCAATTATTGATCAAAGCAATATTGAGTTAAGCCAGCAAACAACAATGAAATAAGCTATTGATGGTCAAATTATATAATGCAGTACTTAGTTTGATTTAGGGCCCTTTATTTTCCTTATTGTTTGCTGTGAAATTGAAACCTGATGAAATCTAAATTTCAGAAAACTCAAAATTTCCATCAAGTAAATTTGTTTATCAAGCCTTTTGTTAGCCATAAGAACTTGTATATTTTTTTCTTTCTTCATTTGGAGTTCAATTCTTCAATTTGCATCAGGTGTAAAAAATAATATAATTTATATCTATAGTTTAATATAATCAATCAAATAAGTACCTCATTATTATCCTACCATTTTGATATGTGTGCAACTAGCCCGCTGTGTCATTGATTTAGCTCATTCACTCATTAATCCAAATGAAAAATTGAAATTAAATAAATTTCAGTTATATTTTAACCATTTTACCCTCGTGCCTAATGTACCTTTTTCATCAATTTCTTTAGCCTGAATAGAACTGAAATTAAATCAAGTTGGACTCACATAGTCATTTTCTTTAATTTATCCTTGGTTGTAACTAACAAATGCTTTTGAGATTGAAAAATGAGGGTAAAATTATGATTTAATCAACTAATTTTGTAATATTATCTTATTCTCTAATTGTAGAAAAGAAGAGATGAAATTGCAAGTGGGGTCCAGAAATAATTTCCATAGCAAGTGATGACGAAGATGACAAAGATAAAGTGAAAACAAGTTTGAATTGGGGAGTGAATACATGTTTTGAAACTAGGGGCGTTTTGTTATTTTGTTAAGTATTGATGTTTTGAGAGTAGGGTGTTTTGTTATTTTGTACTGTGCTTTTTAATATGACATGCTATTGTTGTTTTTGTTTATGACATGCTGTTATTTCTATGGGATTCTAGGTTACTTTCAATTGTGATTCATAATTGCAGTATGTCATGCACTTACAGTATGTTATTGCATTGAAGCTGTCATCTTTGTGTTTTTTAGTTTTTTTTTATTCCGAAACTAGGGTAAAACCAAATGTTGTCTTCTTCTCCATTGAAACTGCCATCTTTGATCATTGCAGCATTGCTAGGAACAATAGGTAAAAAGGAGTAAATCAGGGTCAGCAGATTCTGGTTTAAGGGGTTCATATGGGGGACTAAAGAACATTACCAGAAGATGAACACTTTTTACAGTTTATGAACACCTTGGTTTTTTTTCATTTGCTCGTTGATATCCAAAACTTGAATTTCTTCACGAGTCCTGGGCGAATATCGTTTCTCTCTCTCTCTCTCTTTTTTAATGGTTGGAAGAATGAGGCCCGAAATATTAATTGCTTAAATGGTTTAGCATGGTAACAAAAAGTTTGTGCATTTTTTTCTTTGAGTTATAATGCCGAAATTTTTAAATATACCATAACCCAAAAAAAATAAACCAAATCATCACATTTTTTGAAAATTTTGAATTTTGACACGGCCGCATCTTCAAAATGCAGCCACTTTTCTGCAGCCTAGATGCGGCCACATTTTTTTTGTTCCATCTCATGCATTTCAATCTGAATGGAAAAAAAAAGGGTGGCCGCTCCTAGGGGATATGGTCATGTCAAAAATGTGAATTTTTTAGAAATCGTGATTGTTTGGTTTATCTATTTTGAGAGTATGGTATATTTAAAAATTTCAAGTTATAATGTATCAAATCTGAAAACAACATTACCAATCAAACAATAATGAAACAGTGAAGACTTCAGCTGTGTTCATTATATTTTTGTTGCTTTTACTGTATTATCTGGCAAATTTAAAGCAATCACATGCATAATCATAACATTAGAAACTTTTAGGGGGGTTATTTGTATTTTAAGAGATGCTATGATTCAGGAATAATTTTGTAACAGTAATCATTGTACTAGTGACGAAGTATAATATATCGGAGCCAATTCCGTTGCTCTCTAAATAGGAGAGCATGACTCTATTATTCCAAATCCAACTGTTCATTTGTGTATAAAAAAGTTCAACGGTTAAATTTTGAATAACAGAGTCATGCTCTCCTATTTGAAGAGCAACGAAATGGCATCCTAATATACCAACAACTACAAGGGGCAAGGGCTATACCAGTAAAAGAGGTGTTCTACTGGTGGATGGATAGGTCGTACTGATGAAGGCCCTGCTAATAATTTTGTCATCTTATATTGGTTGTTTTCCAGCTTTTTTTACTATACTTTTATTGTTTTCAAATACAAAAGGTATATTTGCATCAAACGTTATAAGAAGTATTCTTTTGGTATCAACTTCAATTTTTGCTCACATCAATCCAAAAATTTGCACTAAAAAATAAAACAAAGGAACAACAATATTGATAAAAAGGTTGGTTTTCTGTCATGAATGGTAAATGCATTTAATCAAATTTAGATCACAAGATCATCATAAATAAAAGGGGTAATTGTGAGAATGCCACTACAAAACTTTGAAATTGTGAGATTGCCACTACAAACTTCAAAATTGTGAGAATGCCACTATAAAATGTCCATAATTGTGAAAATGCCATTAACAGTGTATTTTTATAATATTTTTATCAAAAAATAACTGAAAAATATTATTTTGATATACATAATTATGTATTTTCGATTATATCCTTCATATAAAAACAGTAATACTCCAATTGATATCGCCTCTTCAAATTCATTTTTGATAAAAATATTATAAGAATACACTGTTAATCGCATTTTCACAATTATGAACGTTTTATAGTGGCATTCTCACAATTTTGAAGTTTGTAGCGACAATCTCACAATTTCAAGATTTTGTAGTGGCAATCTCACAATTTTTTCTAAATAAAAGTTAGGCTTCCATTAATCTTATGGTGGCAACAATTAATCCATCACCTAATAACTTATCACTATAGATAACCAAATAAAAAAGAAACGAATCGTTCATACCATACACTTCTAAAAAAAAAAAAAAAAATTCAAGGCATCTTAAATTAGTAGTTCTAAAATTTGAAAATAGTAAGACAACGATAAAATCACGAAATAAATAACGCTTCCTCCATGGTGTACTACAATAATATTCTTCAATTCATTGGATAGACGAGCTTCACACATGGAACTCCCAGAATCCTAATAGAATCAGTGGTTATGGAACGACTATAACAAAAACCCTCCTCATAACAGATTCTAAATATGGAAATTTTATGGAAATTTCGAAATAGTTAACATCACACCAATCTTACATTTGGAATATGTACCAAACCTCCTCTGATCACACTTGAGTGAGAAGCATCATCTAGCATGTATCTTCATGTTCAAATTACTCAGTGAGACAGTGACAATTCAAAAAGGCATGTATCAAGATTTTCTACGAACTTCAACAACCCGCGTGGATATAACCCCTTGTTGTCCTATGATACGGTTGTACTTCCACAATCTCTCTCAAGAATGAGACAGTATAGGTATTGTCGGTATACCCTCGCGGATACACCCTTGCAGAAAGTTACTTTATATCCTTGCAGGTACTGTTTCATTCTTGTAGTTAATTAATTATATATAAAAACTAACTTGGATTGTTTATTTAGTTCGTTTAATTCAAAACGTACTGACATAGGCAAACCAATTTTTTTCAACCTACGGCCAGTGATAATATATATATATACCAGTACCAAAATTTGAGATATATGGAACTATGCTAGCTTCCTGCTCCATGTATAAATTGCACATTTGTTTTGCCCTTTCAATTGTCTAATTTGCCTTTTTCTGAGCCCAACTGAATTATCCAAACCGCTGTTAGGTCCCAATGAATAACAAAACTTCGACTGTCACTGTGGCACATTCAATCAAGCAACATATATGCATCAGTTAAGATACCTTAAGATATCTGTTAATCAAATAGTATCATGTATACCTTTTTTTATGTGGGATAAACATAAAAAAAAAAAATTGTCACTTGTCATAAATAAAAATTAAGCCGTTTCTACAAAATGTAGCCCAAACAAGAGGAAGACAGAAAAGGTCATGGCATGATGGCATCTGGAAAATGTACAAAACAGCTGACATATGAAAATTCTAACCCTCATCATAGGTAAACTCTAGTTTATTTTGCATAAAATTGACAACTTAATTTATTTGATCATGACAACTTACATCAACATTTGCTGAGATTTTAAACTAAATTAAAAATGTATAAATTTTGCTAAATTAGAGACAGCTTATCTAAATGATAAAAACACGTTTATGATTTCAAATTATAAACAACTAATTTCATTTTTTTGAGAATCAACCTTTAATCATTAAAAAAGAAAAGAAAAAGAGAATCAACCTTTAATTTAGTAGTTAAAGTTTTAAAAGAATATTTATGTGTAAAATTGATGTGAAAGTAACCACTAACAACAGAATAAAAGCTCTCTTTGTTTTTTTTTTTTTTTTCAATTAATTGAATTAGTGGTCGTCATGACTATTTAGCATAAACACGTCAAAGCATGTGCAGTTCAGAACAAGTACACCTAAGTTCCAAGCGCACATGCTGCAAGAAGAGCAATAATTTTTGTTCGCTTATTAGGGTAGCTTTCTTTAGATTAAAAATGAAATAAAAATAAAATATCATTTCGGCAAGCTCTTATATTTAAATAATTGTGACTTATAATTTCAAAAAATTCATTCAATTCTTGATTAGAAGGAACAAATATTTGTCTATATGTTTTTTAATAAATGTATGTCCAGTATAATTACAAACTTTTTTTAAACATTAATTAAAAATTTAATATCGAACATTAAATATTAATCATTAATTTTGTTCTATTTCTAAAGTAATGCATTTACGTAAAAATATATATATATTTTTAATTTGTTTTGTATAAATCGAAATCTGAAGAAATTCTGGTACTAAATAGTTACAATAAAATTGTTGACCTTCTGAGTTCTTGATCTTGTACAAAATATACTCTTTTATCTTTTTTATAATTAAGTATATTGTTTTAGTAATAGAATAAGACTAACAGTTCAAATTGTTTATTAATTTTTTTTTTTAAAAGTAATTCATAATCCTGACGAAACATAAAAACATGGGTATAGGATCTTTTTTTTTTTTTTTCACTTTGCGTAGAAATATCAAACGAATCCTCAAAACTAGCGATATGAGAAGAAGCTTCTTGCACAAAACTTGAAGCTGGATTTAATCAATCAAGTCAAAAGATAATAAAAAATATATCAAAAGTGGAGCCGCCAAAAGATTTGGGGTAAATAATTTGACAGTTTATTGGGCCCTTTCGGCCTTGCTTTTGCTTTAATGCATGCTGTTGTGGACTCATTGTTGCGAAATTGCAGCCAGCTTTTCCTCCAATTACCTGGAGGGCTCTTTAATAACTCCAGCTTCATGACTCTCGTTCCAGCTCCGGGGTTACAACATGTTTTGTCATTAAAAAAAAGAAGGTAATTTTTTATTTTATTTTTTGCATTAATTTGCATATATAAAATTGTCAAAATATTGTCGTGATTTTGTATTTCTTTCAGTTTGAAGAATTTATGTACAACGGCAACACCAAACTTAATATATAAATAGAGAAGATTCTATCAGCTAGCTGCTATCTGGTTTTTAAAAAAAAAATAAAAAATAGAGAAGATTGATATATTGATAACATATTTATTGAACAATTGTGACAACAGATAAAACTGTAATCAAACTTAAAAAGTAAAATTTATATATGCTCTCTTCAGTATATATAGATTGCGAGCTAAATTTAGTGCAATTTGGAAATTAATTGATCATAATAAAACTAAATCATTAATTTGTAAACTTTTAAATTGATAATCGATCAAGTATCAAATTGTATAAAATTGAATACACAATTGTCTAATAAACTATGTATTTTAAAATTCAAAATCCATCATATATTTAGAGAGAGAGAGAGTCAAATAAAATAAAATGACCTGTATAGTCTTCTTTTGTCAAACATTTAGAAATACAATGCATAAAAATAATAATTTAAAAGACTATAGAATATTATGTTGATATATAATTAAGAAACAACTTACACGCCTCAAAGAGATTGTAAATCTAGATGTTCATAAAATTTTAAACTTTTAAAATTCATCGTCAAATTAGAGAAACAAAAATAATAAAATATCTACTCTTCACATTCTACTTCTCTAAAGCATTTGCATTGGATACAAATAAATCAATATAAAATATATATAGAAAATATTATATAAATATATTTTAAAAGAAATAGCCTCTTAGAATAACTTTGAAAAATTATTATCTGGATATTCATAAAAATTTTAAGTTTCAAATTCCATCATCCAACGAGATTGAGATAATAAAAAAAAATACAAAATAATTATTCTAAACAATCAACTTTTACAAATACAGTTAGGCGGTAAAACAATTGGTTAATTTTAAACAGTCATAATTCTAAAAATGCCCCAAATGAGAAAAAAAATGATACTAAATGAAACTTATGAAACAAATTTGATTTGGTAACCGACCAATCAATTTTGACATTCAATCAATCATTCATATCCTCAAAATATCCCCTGAAAATGAATTGCCTAAAATTGACTTTTTGAAAATAAAAAAGCCAAAAGATAAACCTTCCTTTCTTAGGAAGAAAACTTGACAAAAGTTGGGAAACCATGCTGGTGTACTGTGGGGGGCCGGATATTGTGATTCTGTATCATTACCCTAAATCATGTTTTCGGTTGCTTATTGCTAACCTTTCTAGTTAGTTCATTATCAAGCTCAAATGATTGTACCCATATCGTTGTAGTGCAACTGTTGAAGCTTAGGAATACAATACTGATTACTGAGTACTTTCTTTTTGCTGCACCAACCCTTGACCGCCGACGCCTCGTTAGTAGCTAGGCACAAATTACCCAAAAAGCCCTTATATATAAAGGAGCAGTATATTCCTTTCAAATTGTTTGTAGGTTGAATTAATTTAAAATATATTTTTTGCAATCAGAAAGGCATTGTTCATGATGCATTATAGTGCACTTCTGTAATTGGTGAGGTCAATTTATTGTACTTCATATTACAAGAGGAGGTTATCTAACTTTAAATATTTAAAAAAAAAAAAATTCATTCGAATTTTAAACTTACAACCGTGCATACAAAGAATATTGTTTTAATTACTAGATCAAGATTGATTCTCAAAGCTGATTTATTGCTACTATCATGTATGTAAGAGGATCCTCAAATATATGTTAATAACTTTTGAATTTGATTTGCATCTGATTTTAAGACCTATATTATATTATCTATGCAATATTTAAAATAATAGTTTTTTAAAAAAATCGCAATGCAGCATCTGCGATGATAGCTATCTGTTACAGTCTACAGCTTTTATTTGATCCTCACTGCAACAAAAGTACAAAATGCAAACCATTTTAAAAGTTATCCAGAGCATGAGACATTGAGATAAGATACTTTTTGTAGGTGTGGGGGATAAAAGGAAGATGAAGATGCCAATTTTGAAAAGCCTTTCGTTCAAGTAAAAATATCAATCATAGCTATATATATTCAAATAATCAAGGTCAATTTTTCATACCAAAAACTAATAAAATTATAAAATTTTCTATATATTTCTATAATAATATTAAAACTGAGTAGAACTAGGGTGTTCTTAAGTTCACCAAGCTTTTTGGTGAATTTAAGTCTAAAACTCATCAAATTGGTTTCAAATGTCAAATTTGAACTGTTGAAATCTGTCTACGGCGTCTACATATGAAAACTTTAAATATTCGAATTAATTTAGTATAAAGTCAATCAGTCACAATTAGAAGGTTAATAAATTAATTTTAATGCATTTATTTTTTGAATATTTTTTGACTGCTTAACTTTATACTAAATTAATTCGAATGTTTAAAATTTTTATATGTAAACGCATCACTCATAAGATAGACAGATTTCAACAATTCGAATTCATCATTAAAAACAAATTTAACAAGATTTAGACTTGAATTCATAAAAAAAAAATCGGTAAAGTTAAGAACGCCCTAGTTCTACACTTCTACTCATAAAAACTATCTCTTTCAATGGATGACGTAAGCAGGAGACATCACATATGCGGTCTTGGGGTGTTTTGCTAACCTTTTGGCGGTTTGTTATATTTTCTTAAATCTCCAACTAATACCACACTGTATTATGCTTTTTAAATTATTGTTTGGTGGCAAAGCTCAACCTATTTGCTTCTCCGCAAATAATCCTTTCCGTGTGTAATATTTACCACCAAGCCATGATGCATGAGCAATATCTTTTTTATTTTTAGCCGTGTAAGTTTGAACAAACCTTGAACTTTATTTCACAACTCTCATTAAAAAAAAAAAAAAAAAAAAACTATGAGAAAAATATAAAAGAAGACAACGAATTCACCTTCTTTACACTTTAATCTTGATATAAATAGTAAATTGAAAGTTACAAAATTACTAAAGTTCTACTTAATTTTACATGAAACTTACGTTCTCTCTCCTATGCTCTTCTCTTTGTTTTCCTTTCAAATTACGAGTTCTGGAGCAAATAACCGGCTCCGGTCAGGCTCTTGTGTACCTTCGTTCAACTGCAAGTCTACATTCATCTTTACGGGTGCTAAGTCACCCTATGATTTCATAATTTAAGTTATTTGTATTGAAATTTTAATAAATTTTATTTTTTTAGAACTTTGTATATAGTTAAGCCTCTCTCATAAAACATCACATGTCTAATTGTAACTTAGTGGTTAGAACTTATTTTGTAGTTTTGAAGAGCCTGAGTTCAATTCTCACCAATAATTTGGGAAAGAGAACGGGTATGGACTGTGCAAAAATTGAACTGATTTTTTATTATTCACGTGGGAAAAAAAAATTCAGTCCAACTGAATTTTTGTTTCCCCACGTGAACTGACATTGAGAAAGTTGGCTGAACAGGCCCTAAAAGTAACAATTTGATGTTTTTATCTTAGAAGTGTTCGACAGACTTTTTATCCAATTAAATTCCCAAATAGCTCTCGAATTCCCTTTTGACTGTGAGTATGCATGGTAAAAAATAAATTTGGTCTAAACTCCGTTTTTTTTTTCCCATTTGGTGGAGCTGCTTTAACCATTTTGGCCATATAGTCACCAAGCACAATAATTTGATCCAATTAAATGCATAACTTCAAATATGTGAAAACAGCTCCGTATATTAAAACAGCAAAAATAGTTATGATTTGAAGTTATGGATTATTTTCTAATTATGGTTTATAAAACAGCTCCGCATGTAAAACAACAAAAATAGTTGATTTTTTTTTCTAATTATGGTTTCTAATATACGGAGCAAATATTAATTCTATCATTAAATTATAATTTATTTAATAATTAAGCAAAAATAGCTTAAAATTCATAGATACAAAAATGAAACACAAAATTAATAATAAGTACTTAATACACTTAATATAGTTTAATGTTATTATTACATCTTCTCTAAAAAGAAAAACAAACAAACATCCTAACAAATTTTCCATGCATTTGCCAAACACCTACATTCACAAATTTTTTATGTGTTAAATAACTTTGGTTTTGACAAATTGAAATTCTCATTCTCATATTAAAAATTTGCATTCCTACAAAATTCTCATGCTGCCGAATAGGCCCAGTGATACAATGGTTGTTCATGCTAGCTTAAAATCATTAGCAATTGGTGTCAAAATTAATGTTGTTAAAAGAACTCCGGATATTGGTTAAAATAGGATTTAAAACAGTAAGATAACACTTTTATTGAACTCAATTTGGATTTTTTTAGTGTATATAGAAAAAAAAATGAAATATCAATATTTTTTTAATTATGGTGGGAATCAAGTAAGATTAAGTCCAGGCGTTCAGATCATTTAAAGGCTTATGTTATAAATTTTGAATTAGTTGCAATTTATATTGATTCAAATCTTTATATATTTTTATTAGTTTCTAATGAAACTAGTGGGTATACCTCACTGTTGTGAAAAAATTATATATATATATATATATATATAAGCTACGCTATTCCATGGAGTAAAACGCGTTTGTACTCTACGCTGTATTTTCATTTTGAAAGTCCAAACGACCAATCGGAATCATTAGATGTGATCTCCATATTTATATGTGCTTGGAGAGAGAGAGAGAGTGTGTGTGTGTGACTAATATGTTTTCGGTAGCATATGTGCCGAAGTGCTACCGGTCCAAATTTAAAATTTCAAAATCCAAAAAGTCGATATGGACCGTTCATCTTGTTCTCCATATTTATATGTGCTTGGAGACCAAATTTTATATTTTTTTCTGAATTTTTTTTACTATTTATTAAACCACTTTGAAAATTGCTGATCCAACGGTGGCTTAACAAAACAGTAAAGTCAGAAGCCACCATTAAATCAGCGATTTTCAAAGTGACTTAATAAATTGTAAAAAAATTTAGAAAAATATAAAATTTGGTCCCCAAGCACATATTAATATGGAGAACAAGATGAACGGTTCAGATTGGCTTTTTGGATTTTAAAATTTCAAATTTGGACTGGTAGCACTTCGGCCCATATGCTACTGAAAGCATATTAGTCTCTCTCTCTCTCTCTCTCTCTCTCTATATATATATATATATATATAGGGTCTATCTAAATTGCTGCTGGCAGCATTTCAGCAGAGGTGCTGCCGGGGCTATATTTAGCTGTGTGATGTTCCAAACAACAAATCCAAACAGTTAGATGTTTAATCTATATTATAATCTACTTGGAAACCAAATTTTACATTTTTTGGAATTTTTTTACTATATATTAAGCTGGTTTGAAAACTGCTGATTTCAGTAAATTTCTGCAGCATTGAAATCAGCGGTTTTCAAACCAGCTTAATATATAGTAAAAAAAATTTCAAAAAATGTAAAATTTGGTCTCCAAGTAGATTATAATATAGATTAAACATCTAACGGCTTGGATTTATTATTTGGACATTACAAAATTAAAAAAAAAACAGAGGCAGCACTGCCGGCAGCAAATTAGCCACAAATTCATGATCCAATGCACAAACTCATTCATGCATTGCAATGCACCATATCCCATCTCTCTCTTTCTCTCTCTCTCTATATATCTTTATATATTTTAGGTTCTTATTATAATTTAGGAGCCAAATAAAAAATTAAATCAGTTTATTCGAATGGCAAAGTCCAATTTGAAGTACTTCCGAACCTGATTCGATCTTTCCATTCAACACATTTTATGCATCTAATAGAGGATTATGCCTAATTTGGTCGGTTAAAATTAACAATGCTATTTGTGGATAATGTTCAACTGTTATGGGATTGAACGCGATGGAAAATTTTAATTTGTGTATAAAAAATTACAAATTAAGTTATGAAAATTCATATCCTTAGATATTTTCAGAAATAATTGTGAGAATGTGTTAAAATTCATGTTTAGTACCGGAGAAATAGTTAAAGGAAGTCCTAATTTAAGAAAGATATTCATGAAAAACTAAATATATATTTGTAAAGACTTGCTATTAATAGTAATTTTTTGTTAAATATTAATAAGTTTCTAATCAATTATAATAATATAAAGTATAATAATTAAATGATATTAGAGAAAATAAAAAATAAAATTTATAAAAATGTACAACTTTCAAATGACGTGAAAAATAATTTATAATAAAACAAAATAAATCAATCAGACAAATTGCACTTTTCTAAAAATAAAAAATAATAAGATACTTATAAAGAATGAGCAAGTGATGACATAAGGAAAAAAAATCAAGTTCGACAAGTGGGTTTTGTATTTGTGAACAAATTTAATTTCTCTGAAAAAATACAGACGAATAATTAAAAAAATAGGGATATAATTGAAACTTTTCTTGATATAGATCCCGTTCCAACTAAATTCTCACAAATTCCAACTAATAGGATATAATTGAAACTTAGTATGTTGGTTCTGATTGGATATTAAAAACGAAGCATGAACTCTTACATTAACTCCAAAAGAAAAAAAAAAAGTAATAGATGCACGCAATAGGTCCATGTATCATCAATTTTTTTTTTTTTTTTTTTTTTAAAGTTTTAAGTTTTAAGTTAGTGGTTTTAAATATCCACTAATAATTTTATTGATAAAAAATATATTTATAACGAATTAAAATGACTCTAATTCTTAGATCTAAACTTCTTTATTTTCATTGATTTATCTAAACTATTATCACCATCTAATTCTATTTATTTACACTCTTAATCACCCTAATACATCATTCTCTAATTCTTTTCATGATTGGATTTGTTTTTGTTTGATAACCACCACACTCCAACGGTCCGGTCCGAACTACTCACCACCGTGCTTTGACACTCACCGCCACACTTTGACGGTCCAATCTACCCACCACTGCACTCCGACGGTCGGATCTACTCACTGCGACGCTCCGATGACCGGATCAACTCACGATCGTGTTCTGACGACTGGATCAACTCACCGTCGCTCTCTAACGGCTGGATCTATTTATTGCCACGCTCCGACGGTCGGATCTACTCACTGTGGTGCTTCGATGACCGGATCAACTCACGTTCCAAGCTCTGATGATACCGCGTTCTTGGCTCCGGTCGGCTCTCTTCCCTCTCTCTCATTTTCTTCTCCACTCAAAAAGATAGAGACGGAAAAAAATAGTATACTAGTGTGTCGGATTGAGGTCTAAAAGAAAATGAGAAAAATAAGATAAAAAGATGAAGAAAGAAGGCGGCTAAGTTGATCTCCCTTTTTTCCTCATTGGGAGAAAGAGCTCTAAAAGAGCCTTATTCTTATGTTTAGACCTCAATCCACCATGTATCATCATTAGGCAGATAATATTTTTATTAGAGCTTTAGTTAGAAAGTGGTGCTTGTCATTGGCATATTAGAACAACATTGGAATTTTGTATCTATTGTTTATCTCATGCCAATTCTTAATGTACCTTGTAAATTGTAATTTCTTCTGCTTTTAATTTGAAGAATTTTTTATCTAGAAAATATCAACAAAGAAGAGAGAGAAACATAAAAAGAATAGCTGAATTTCTGTGAGTATAAAGGTCAGTATAAATTTTATCAATTTAAACTATTTAAATTTTGAATCGGTATAAATTCTACAATCCAAACTATTATTTTATATATATATATATATATATATATACATGCTTACATACTTTTTAAATTTCTTGATTTGTACTATAATTCTCACATGATGAGGCCATATAGAATTCAGACATAATTCTATTTTCTAAAATAAAAAAGAAATCTGCGATTTAAATTGATAAAATCTATACCGATCTTTCTTTTTTATAAAATTACAATTATATTCTTTATGTTTTTCTCTCTTTTTTGATATTTTCTGCCGATAAAAAAAAATCTTTATATTGTGCAGCTTTGCCCATGTTTTTTTGTTTGTTTGTTTCCTTCTTGGCTTAACCAAATAAATTGGTATGAAAAAATAAAAGTTCGTTAATTAGTAAATTATACTTGTAAAAGTATACTATGAAATAGCTTGATAATAAATAAATACCAACCTCTTGAAACATTTGAGCACTATTTAATTAGGGAATATAGTGACATACAACATACAGAATCCAAGCCACCCACTACAAGTATTTTAGATTTTTTTTTTCTTTCTCAACAGATATTTCATTTGTCGCTGCTTTACTATTTAAAAGTAGTTCTCTTGTGTGAAGAAATGAAGTTTGTATAGTTACAACAAAATTCATGGTACATTACGTAGAGATCTACTTGGGTCCAATACACATTGGACTCAGAGTGATTTTAATGAGTTCGGTAATTATTAGATCTGTTTTAGAATTCGTGTATATAAATTTTAAAATAGATGTAAAATTGAGAACACAAATTCTAAAGCAGATTCAACGGTTAACGAACTTATTAAAATTACTTTGAATTCAAAAGAGATCAGACTCAAGCTATTTCCCGTAATTTTACTATAATTCAGTACCGTTTTCGAACAGCAAAGCATCTCCAGCGGTTTGGCGAGGTGACATGGACCCCACTGCCGTGGGACCACATCATAATGGAGACGGCGATTTTTCTGCGGAGGAGAGTGGCCCTGTCGAGTAGAGTTTAGAATCGTCACCTTTTTCTAGAAACTGGATATCTCCGTTTCATTCTTTTATTTCTCCGTTTCCGCTTAATAGCCAAAATTGCCAACTTAGTTAGACTTAAAGTTGCAAAAAAACTTTTGATACAGAAAAAAAAATCTATAGTACAAAAATATTTCTCTAAATGAAAAAAATAATATTGAAATTTCCTTGATATTTCAATTTTTTTTTTCAAGAAAGAGTAAAATTATTCCATGTAAAATAACATGTAAGTTGATTGAATAATTATGTCTGGTCCATTCCCTTAATAATATCATGCCTGCATATATATTAGCATGATGGATCCAAATGTTTTTCTTTTTCCATCCATCATTTTCATTTCCCATACTTTAAGAAGTTCACTGATTGAAGGGTGATAGAACAGAAACGTCTAAATACAATTAATCTATATTATTTACTATGTACTAAGAAGATTGTGATATTTCTAGGTCATATTGATGGATATCAAACTCATTTAACTGCAAGCATTTAAATTGTCTGCCTTGATAAATTTTACAGATCTATTATTGAATGACCTTGAAAATAAAATGAAATAATAGAATTTTATATGAACGAAAGAAAAAAAATCGAGGAAGAATACAGTTAGAAGCTAGAATTTTTTATCTCTCATTAGTAACATTTCCTTCACCCATCAAAATGATCGAATCTCTTGAAAATGAGAAGTTTCAGGTTGCTTCTCAGTTAAATCTCTATACAGGTTTCTCAATTTTGATGGCATTCAAATGCCTAGACCTTTGCTATGGTGGTCTTTACCCCTCCCTCATAAGATAATTTTTTTTTATGTGATTACTTAGTAATAATAAAATTTTGACCAAAGATAGACTCAAATCTAAGGATTGGAACGGAGGTACCACCTGCGAATTCTATCCAGCTGATGAGACTGTTAATTATATGTTTTTACATTGCAAACTGGCACACCAACTTTGGTTTTGGATGGAGGCTTAACAAATATTATTTTCATAATTGGTCCTTTGTCATATATATCATTGATTTCTCTTTTACTTTAGATAAACATTCTCAAATTGCTTTCCTTGCAGTCTTCAGTGCTTTCTGTTGAACGATTTGGAAAATACGAAATGATACTTGCTTTCAACATATTAATAATAAAACTTTTCGATCTATTGTACTAATGATTGTGGCTTTGATTAATTATTGGGCAGGGATGCTCAAGCGACAGGCTAGGGAGATTGTGCTGCGATGGATGCCGATTAATATTGATGACATTCCTCTAAGGATCTGGGACACTAAAGATACACAAATGGTACTCTATCAGCCGATTGAGAAAGGGATCGGTGCAGCAAGTAGCTCCAGTTCCACTGCTTAACAAGACCTACCTTATTTAGCTTGCATTTATATTAAACTCCAAAAATATTAGTTTGTTGTTTTGCTTTTCCCTTCTATTTACATCTCACCATTCGGGTGTAGAACAGTTTCTATGTTTTGTATGTTTTAATTTTGCTTTTTGGATATTTGTAATTGGACACGATCTGCTTTTGTTGTTACAAACTGGGTTTCTTGAATGAAACGGGCTATAAGCCTTTTATCAAAAAAAAAAAAAAAGAAGTTAGAATTTTTTATTAAAATTTTGAAAATATAATAATGCACAAAAATGAATAGATAATCATTTAGAGATTAGGTTTTTTTTAATTTAATTTAAATTTGTAAAATATAATCAAGAAGAAATAATAAAGATATTTGAATCCTTATCCATTTTGTCTAAATTAAGTACATAGCAATTCCCAATTTTAGTTATCTTGTACAAAAATCATCCGCATTTGATTGTTCATTGAAATCAATGAAATTTGTGTGTGGTGTATAACTAAAATTTGTACTCCTAATTTTTAACACATAATATTTTATTTTCTCTATTTTATTCTTCAGATATTTTGGACATAATTAGAATATTAATTTTGTCTGAGTTCACGTATTAATAGACAAGCATTTGCACCTTTATTATTAACATTTACTCTTTTTGCACAGTAATACCTTTTAAAAAATTATCTCATGATTGCCAATTAATATATATTTTTAATCTAAAAACTATTATAAAATATTATAATTGCATCAAGTGAAGGAAAAACAACGGATCTAAGTAAATCAAAACTAGTTACAGAATAGTTGGTCGGATTGTGTGAGGATTTAGTGATGTAAAAAATTTACGTCATGATCGAACATTTTTACAATACAATTTTTTCATAATATTATGTGTGCCGATCATGTACTTATGACTCACTTGTATTTTGTTGTTTCTATTTACGTATTATGATTATCTTTAAAAATAATAATAATAAAACACGACATGCCAACATGTTTGATCATAATGTGGTGTAACACAATTTGTGATCACATGAATCACACGTAATAATGATTATTACAACATTGTTTTGTATTTTACTTTATTTTTTCTTTCTTAACAAACTTAAAATTTAAAAAATAATCATATTTGATCACAACATAACTAATGTCATGATTATTTGTGGATCATGACCATTCTCTATGATTTTAACCACAACTCATGAAAATTTAATATTATCATAATACAACACGTGACTCAAGTCATAAAATAATTAGTCACCACACGACACAACTAATTTACATCCCTATAAGAGGTCACATATTAATATTAATGTGATATTAATTAGCATATCCAAAAAACTTATAACTTTCTTTGCAAAAAGACTAACAAGAAATTTTAAATTTGCCAGTGTATATAAAACAACTAATTTACATCTCTATAAGAGGTTACATATTAATGCGAAATAAGGATATCCAAAAAAATTATAACTTTCTTTGCAAAAACACTAATAAGAAATTTAGATTTGCTAGTGTATCTAAAACTTAGCATATCCAAAAAACTAATAACTTTCCTTGCAAAAGCACTAACAAGAAATTTTAGATTAGCTAGTGTATCTAAAACAACTAATTTATATCTCTATAAGAGGTCACATATTAATGCGATATTAGCATATCCAAAAAAATATATAATTTTCTTTGCAAAAACACTTAATAGAAATTTTAGATTTGCTAGTGTATCTAAAAAATTAAAAGCTTTTTCTGCAATAACATATACATACAATGAAACTTAGACCTTAATGATTACCAATCGCGTAAGGCATCCAAAATAGTCTTCCGTCTACTAGCACAGTTAACACTTCAGGAACCAATGGACGTCTCCAGTTTCAAGGACCACGGAGAAGAACGGTCGGTGTGATTCACCTTGGATTCGTTAATTTAACAATTAATCAACCGTTGTAGGATGAGTAATCCTGATCTTACTTGACATCACAAATTCACAATCAATGAATCAATGAATGTTTTCATCCCAATTTCCCAACTCCCTCTAATACCTTATTTTTTCCCATTAATATCTTCCTCTCTGTACTTTTATTGCCCACCCCGAAAATTGAATTGTATTTAATTTCGGAAAAAATAATAATTTTCCGTCTAACTCACACTCTGTTTCTTCTCGTGAGGTGCATTTGTTTTTCGCGTCTCGCATCTCCACCCATCAACCACATCTCAATTTAATATATTTGATTTATCTTGTGACTTGTTCAAATCGATAAAGACTGATCCCGCTTCATCTTCCTCTGTTGGTGGATCTTACTGTTTGTCTCTCGAAAGCGAGACAATTCCAGGTAATGCACTTAAATCTGTACAATTTCCAACTTTTCTTCTTTACGTTTGCTTTACTTTTCGGTAATTTTCCTTGCTTCAGTTGTGATTTGCTGATTTTTCTTAGTAGCAAGCTTCAATTTCTTTGTTTTTTCGTTTCAATTGATGGATCGATAGCATAATTACAAAATGCAATTTCCAGAGGGAGAGACTATAATTCATAAAATTACGACAGCTCTTGATGAAGATACGGAAGTTGTCAGTTTCTAACTAAACTCCCGGGAGAGATGGAATTTCTCAAAAGAAAAAAAAAATCATTTTATAAAATCGGTTTCTTCCCTTTCTTCCCTTTCTGTTTCTAGATTTTTCTCTTTTTTATCGAGGGAGGTTAGCTGATTCAATGCTGGTGTCTAATTTTACTGGATGTAACAGATTTTGCTTCTAAATATACAATGTTGTTTACCGTCGCCAACCATTTGAAAAAGGGAGAATCTGGAATTTTGTATTACCAAGAAAATTGCAAAGAACGGTAGAGGCAATCTTTGGAATTTGTTTTCTAAGCAGGATTTCTTCCAAAAGTGAGAAGAGTGGAATTTTGTTTGCAATTTATGGATAAGCTAGGGTCTAATATGCAAATTCCTAACAATAACTCAAAGCAGAATTTGTAGTTATTTATAGGAACTTCAATTACATTTCAGATTTCTAATGTTATCCCTAAACCTAATAACAGGTTTGCGAATTGTCTCAGGTAAAAAGCACCTGTCATATATGCTGAGTGGGTGTATGGCATGATATGATATGAACATTACATTTCATCATGGATACGGAAGCTTCATGTAGCACTTCTGAAATTGTTGAATCAAATGAGTTTGGAGGAAGATCACCCCTGTCAGATGGGCCAGATCGCACACGTCGAATTAACATCAAGCCTGACGAACTGGATGAACTGGACCAGCTGCTGAAGGCAATAGATATGCGGATCTCTAGGGGACTTACGACTCTAGATCCGCTTGACAAGGTGGCCAGATCACGAATGCCATCTCAGTCGCCCAAAGCCAGTTCATCAGAATCTGTAAACATTAAGCAGGCTTTGAGGCGCCATTGCATTTCCCAGGCGTCAGAGATGGCAGCCATGAAACAGGTCACAAAAAAGTTGGATGGGTCAGCAGGAGGCGTCTCAGAATCTGTAGCTGGTACCATTCGTCGGCTATATGCCTCTCTGGTGGTTCAATCTGATGAACCTGAAGAGAAGATGAATCTCGTACCAGAGAAAGATAATGGAAATACAGTACATGCTGAAAAGAAAGGGAAAATGCTCTCAAAAAGTTGTATTGGTTGTATAACAAGCAAAATTGAACCTGAACCGTCATCTGATGCCAGCTGTAATAACCAAGTTCAGCCTGAGAATTCCAGCCCGGACATGACCCAACCTGAACCTCAAATTGAACCTGAACCATGTAGTTCACCAATGGAACCGGCAGAGAAGGAAAAGGGAGAATGTTCTCACAGCTCGATAAGTAGCATGTGTGATTATTACACCACCAGTACCAGTATTAGTGGAGAGAGCCCATGTGGGAGTTCATGTGGTGCAGGCACTAGTTCGTTTGCTGGTGCTGGTAGGCCCCACATGTCCAAAGATATCAGGTGGCTGTCGGTCCGCCATGTGGTAGCAAAACAAGGTGGCACGTTGACACTAGAAAATTTTAAGCTGATAAAGAGGCTTGGGTGTGGCGACATAGGTACTGATAATTACCAGTATTTTCAACCTTACATTGGTGGTTGTAGATAAGGTTGAATTAATTGTTTGATTTGATAGGCTAGTCAAAGAAAAGGTATCTTAATTACAATCCTAATTTGTAATTGTATTGGCTTGATCTTTTCTTTGCATCTCCTCAAGAAGCATAGATAGGTCCCATATTTTTGGGATTTTTATAAGATAACAAGCATGCTTATACTTGTACAAAACTTCACAAATATAATTTCCAAGCAAAAAGTAACTTACACAAGCCCATAATTATAAGGTGCAAAAATATTGATGGGAGATAACTAACCAATATAAAGACCTGATAGGATTTGAACTCAGAAGAACATCATGCACCATGTCTTGAGAACCGGTTTTAGCTGCTGGTAACTTCAATTTAATCACTAATTATTTTCTTTTTTGTATTCATGGCAGGTACTGTGTATTTAGCAGAGCTCAATGAATCAGATTGTTTGTTTGCATTGAAGGTGATGGATGTAGAGTATTTGGCGAATAGGAAAAAAATGATGCGGGCCCAGACAGAGAGGGAGATATTAGAGATGCTTGACCACCCTTTTCTACCAACACTATATGCAAGTTTTATCAGTGATAATTTGTCATGCTTGGTCATTGAGTTCTGTCCTGGGGGAGATCTGCACGTTCTAAGGCAAAAACAACCGGGCAGGTGCTTCTCTGAACCAGCCGCGAGGTATGTGACAATATTTCAAGGTAAAAGTAACCAAAATTTGGAACGAGAATCTGGCTCTCTCATATGTTATCCGGGATTGATATGAGAATAATTGCATCTTGTGGAATTCTAAGCATGATGGTACTGGTGGTGAAATCTAAATTGAGAGCCATAATGTTGAGTGAGTGCTGGTGTTACCTCACGATGTATCTGATAGGAGGTATATTATACAGGAGTTGTTGGTATAGTAAAGCACCTAGTATCATGTTAGTTAGTTGCACTTTAAACTGTTTTCAACAAGATGATAAACCATGCTTGTAGTGAAAGCTAGTATGTACCAGTTGAATGACCAAATTAAAGGTCTTATCACGGCTGGAGTGGGCAGATATTTTGCACAGTGAACTCAATTGAGCTACTTGTATGGGTGCTTATTAAGATATAAAAAAACCATTTTATTTTTATAATATAGGCAATTTGTAACTTCAGTGGGGTTAGCTGGCCCTATATCTATCCACATGGCTAGGTATTCAAAAACACGAATCATGCCTGATACATGTTGTTAACATTTTCTCATGCCTTTGCCTTTTCCTCATTCCAGATTTTATGTGGCCGAAGTTTTACTGGCACTAGAATACCTTCACATGCTAGGTGTAATATATCGGGACCTAAAGCCTGAAAATATACTGGTACGAGAAGACGGCCACATAATGTTGTCTGATTTCGACCTCTCTCTACGTTGTTCTGTAAATCCTACCCTCCAATCTTCCTCAAGCCGCAGCAAGCATGGTAACACCTCCAAGCGTGCTACTGGACCATGCCCTGAGAAACCATGTATTGACCCATTTTGCCTGCCTCCTACCTCTTGTTTTGCACCTCGTCCATCGTGTTCCCCTTGTAAAGACCTTCCCAATAAAGCGCAAAAGTTGAGAATTAATACGAGTCTCCAGCTCGTGGTCGAACCTACCGAAGCCCGATCTAATTCCTTTGTTGGGACACACGAGTACCTGGCGCCAGAGATTATAAAAGGTGATGGGCATGGGAGTGCAGTTGACTGGTGGACATTTGGAGTGTTCCTATATGAATTATTGTTTGGAAAAACGCCATTTAAGGGGGCTGATAACGAAGAAACTCTTGCAAATGTGGTTTGCCAGAATTTGCGGTTTCCTGAGAATCCAAATGTGAGTTGTCATGCCCGGGATTTGATCCGACGGCTGTTAGTGAAAGAACCTGAGCATCGATTGGGGTACACCAAAGGGGCTGCAGAGATAAAGAACCACCCATTTTTTGAGGGGCTGAATTGGGCCCTCATACGATCTGCAGCCCCACCAGAGGCTGATGGTAGTTGCTTTTTAGGGTCAATGTTTGTTGTGCGAAAGAAAAAAGAAGGGAGTTGTCTGAACTTCATGGGTAATGGAGAAGATGGAGAGTTTGGAGTATTTTAGGCATTCCTTTTTAGCAACTTATATATCTAAAACAATCCACAACTCGTGGTATCATACATGGTCATGTAAATGTAGATATTTGCACCACAGGTGACAAAGGTGTTTTCATTGTTGATGATAAATTATGATAATGAATAGACAACAATTCCAAATAGTACTACATTCTGTAAAAGAATAAAATTCTTTCATGGCCTATTGTTGCACACTTACAGTTACAGTTACTAGTAATTATCAACAATAATATCAAACACTTAAAAGTTTCTTTGGATCTGATACTGGCTTTGTTAGATGCAATTATCTGTTACTTTTTTTTTTTTGGATCTGATGCAGTTATGCTAGATGCAATTATTTATTTGTTACTGGTTTTGGTCAGTTAGAACACACATATACTGGTTTTTGGATATGATCGTTGCAGCCATATGCAAATTGTTTTGCTGATAGATTGTAATTATTTGTTACTGGTTTTTGGGCCTGAGACTGAGATTGCAGTTACTGGTTTTTGTTACTGGGATTGAGTCTGAGATTGCAGCTTACGGAACGTTTAGTTCTGACAGTACTCAAGCCATGTTTATTATGATGCATTCAATTTGTAAACAGTCCCTGATTCTTGCATTGGCTTTTTCTTCCTGTTGTTTGATTTTAAAAACTTTTGTCCTGGTGATATATTATTATTTTTGCAATATTTTTTTAGTAGAAAATAACTGCCCTCTAATCAGCAGGATTTGATTTATTTTCTTTTGTTTGGGAGGTGAGCCAATTTATCTTTCTTCATATCTCTATAACGAATGAAGACCAAATTCCGTAATCTCCACAATTTATCGATGGCTACATTCTTTTTGTATTAATAGTTTAATAGTAGGGGTGGATGTACTTACCTGGTGATTTTGTTTCGTCTGAAGGGTTTATATTTTTAATTTCTTGGCATGAATATTGGCAGGTTTGTTTGAAACTTTGACTTGGGTCATGAACAAATTCCTGTAGAAATTGTTAGCAGGTTTGTTGAAACTTTAAGAAAGACTTCTCTTGCTTGTTTCTTTCCAATTCATCCTAATTTATTGTTGTTGTTACCACAAGCAAATAAGCAACATATATTCATCCTTTTCTTTTCTGAGTACACCTTGTGGAAGGGGTGTTCATCGGTCGGTTCGGTCCAAACCAAATTAAAATAGGTAAACTAAAGTTTTATTTGGTTTTAAAAAATCAAATCAAACCGAAAAAACCGGAGTAAATTTTGATTTGTTCCGTTGAACTGAAATAGGATATTAATTATAAAAAATAAACATTTTTTGTTAATTTTTTTAAAGATGAATTTATAAATTTTGATTGGTTCGGTTTAACCAGTTTTAAACCGATTAAACCGAACCAAGCAATATACATTAAGTCATAATTTTTGAACTTGTTTAAATGTTTGGATCGAACGGGGATGAGTTTAAAATTTTTGGTTGGTTCGGTCTAACCGATTTCAAAAATTCTAAATTGAACCGAACTATTAAATCAATTTTCGATCCATTTATCTAGAAAAACCAAACCGCTTAAACCGCTCTCTCGGTTCGGTTAAAAACCGATTAAAGCGTGCCCGTTGAACACTTGAACACTTGTGGTAATTATGAATTAGTACTAATTTATAAGTTTATGGAATTTTATTGTAAGATCATGGCATATGGAACAGAATCAATGCAAGAGGATCAATGCTGCAATGCCTCAACAGGTTTGTATGTCTGTTCATGTGATTTCATTTGATCTCTCTAACTCTCCGTTGGATCAGTAATCATCCATTAACTGTTTGTAGAAATGCCTAAACCCTAAACCCTAAACCCTAAACCCTAAACCCTAAATCCGATCGACTTTACCCTCCTCTAAATTTTTTTGTTTCTCTCTAGTTGTTTGATTTGTAATTCGAGTTAAAGTTAGAGTTAAAATTAAAATAAATTTCTTGAATTATAATTGATAATTAGAATTATAGATTAAAGAATCAGAATACAAGTCAAGAGTATTGAAAAGTATAAGTTAAAACATTGTTATTGATGGAGTACCTAATTAATTAATGGGTTTAAACTCAATTAACTATATAAATCTAATTTGATATTTTTATGCCCCCTAACAAAAATTTTGGGTCGACGTTCTAATCGACTTTGCTCTCCTCTGAATTTTTTTTCCTTTTTGAATGTTTGATTTGTAATTTGAATTAAATTTAGGGTTAAAATTAAAATAAGTTTCTTGAATTATGATTGGTAATTAGAATTATAGGTTTAAGAATCAGAAATTACAAATTAGAGTATTGGAAAGTATAAGTTAAAACGTTGTTATTTATCGAGTATCTAATTAGTTAATGGGTTTAAACCCGATTAGCTATTTAAATTCAATTCGATATTTTTTTGCCTCCCAACAAAAATCTTGGGTCCACCCTGGTTAGCAGTGCTCTATTTTGTGTTTAAAAAATTTGCTCTTCTTTAATTTTTGTTTGTTTTCCTTTATAAAATCTTTGATGCCTTTTAAACAGTGAAAGACATTGGTACACTGGTAAAAATACAGTATGAAGAAATTAACAAAACAAAAGAGCATCATTTAAGAATAACAACATCGGTACAAAAGATAATATATTGGTAAACTGATAACTGAATGTGCATGTTTATATTGCCAAAGAGTTACAATTTTATAAAAAGACCCACAAAACTTTATAAATGATATCCAAAGAGATGAACTGAAACCTGATTATGTACCATGAGGTAATTTCATCAAAAGACCCACAAAAATATGATAAATAAAAAAAAGGATAAAAGACATTTTCTATAACAAAAAAAGGGAGTATTCTAATTTCTATAACACTTATAACAAAAAAAGGATAAAAGATTTAATTTCTATTACACTTTACAAAAGTTTTATAACACTTATAAATAAATTTAAACATTTTCATATTTAACTTATAAAATATATCCATACAAAAACAATGACAAATAAAGTCTAAAAAAAAAAAAACGTATCTTGGATGAGAAGAATGTCATCATTTATAAGAAGGAGATAATTATATTTTAAAAGGAAAACATGCTAGATGAAAGAGATGCAAGTCTCGATTAGAAAAGTGATATAATTTCTGAAAAAAAATTCTATCATTATGAGAAAGATTCTATTACTGTTGAGAAGAATAACCTAATAGTTGAGAATAATGACCTAATTGCTGAGAACTATTCTATAATTGTAAGTCTCATACCGACTATGAATGCAGCTGTTGTAGGTTTATTTTGTTGGTATTTTTTTCTCTTAGCATATATAATTTTAATATAATAAAGTATTCAAGCTAAATGAAATAGAGGGTTATCATTGAGAAGGAGATCATGCTACACGAAAAAAATGCTACCCTGGTGGAGAAAGTTTCTATGATTACTGAGAATGATTTGATCATTGCAGAAAAGAATTTGACAATTGATAAAAAAGATTCCCTTATTGCACAGAAAGATTTGGCCATCAATAACAAAAACTCAATCATTGCACAAAAAGAAGAACTAATAGTAGAGAAGAATGAGCTGATTTCTCAAAAAGATTCAGTTTTTGCCGGGTCTTCAAGTTTCATTCCCATAATTGGTGCAGCTGCAAGAGTTTTGATTGGTACTTTTTTCAAGCAACGCAATTCTTAGTTTGACTAAAAAAAATACTATAATTGATGAGAAAAGTATAACAAATAAGATTTTGATATGAATATCAAATTGATGTTCTCTGATATCTTATCTCAAAAATTCAAACTTGTGTATAATATAATTAACTTTTTTTTATTAATTTTTTGGCTACAAGAGAAGTTAGATTTTATTTACTAATTAGTTATAGTGTATAATAAAATCATGTTTATTATGACGGATTTTAAATTTAAACTTTGCATAAGATTGTTATGATTGCCAAAAAAAAATAATGTCAAGTAATTTATCTCATTATGCCATATATAGCAAATGATACTTAGTACCATACATGTAATTTATGTGATACCAAAATATAAAAATGTACAATCATGCAAAACTTTTATCTATACTCAATCTCTCTCTTTCTCTATCTCATATGCAAAACTCTTCTCTATCTGCCTTTCTCTTTCTACACATGCAAAACTTATCAAACTCTTTTTTCAGTCGGCATATAACAAAATTTCTCTTAAAACTAATTTCAATAAGAACCTACATTAAAATACACTAACGAATATTATTTTCTTACAGTAATTAATATGCACATACAAAAATGTGGTAAATTAAATTTACAAAACACCTAGATTAAAAATGCAAATTAACAATATTTATTAAGTAGAATTTTATTTGATTTGTACACATAATTTAGCGTTATAAAAAATTATTGTAAGAGCTCGAAAGTAAATTTATTATATCTCTACAATAACTCTACAATAATATCTCATTTCATTGTCATTCTTCTCATATAAATTTTCTACGACAAATTTTGTATAATATATGCTCTTCCGTTGTATCGTTCAACTCGTTGTCCTAGCTAGTAAAGCTAGGTGTATATACAACAAAAAATTTATCTTTCTTCATCGATTATGGGGAAAATGTTCTGGTTTCAAACTGAAAAACCTTACATTATTCAATGAAAATATTTATTGGATAAATGTTTCTTCATGATTGTGAGATAAATTGTTCCACTTTTAAACATGGATATATTTATTGAAGAATATTTTCAGAGGAGGGTTCAAATGCATTCAAATTTTTGTGCACTCAAATGCACCCTATCCTTTTTCTCCATTTTCAAAGTCTGAATAGTAAATGCGAACCGTTAGATACAATAGTATTAAGGTGTGCTTGGAGACCAAATTTTACATTTTTTGAAATTTTTTTACTATTTATTAAGCCACCTTGAAAATCGTTGATCCAATGGTTCAGAAAATGTAAAATCAGCGATTTTCAAAGTGGCTTAATAAATAGTAAAAACATTCCAAAAAATATAAATCTCCAAGCTCATCTTAATATATAGATCACATTTAACGGTTCGGATTTACTATTCGAACTTTGAAAACGGAGAAAAATGATTTGAAAGATAAGGTGCATTTTGGTGCACAAAAATTTGGGTGCATTTGAACTCTCCTCATATTTTTCATTATGTTTTTAATAGAAGATAAGATCTGATCTGATCTGATCTGTATCTTATTTTTTTATATCTTCATTTTCTTCATATTCAAAATCTAAATTGTCGATCTGAACTGTTCAACATAATATCCATACTAAAATATAGTTAGAGATGAAATTTTATAATTTTTTAAATTATTTTACTATTTTTTAAGATTGGTAGAAAATCACTGTTTTTTGAACGGTTCAAAAAATGTGATTTTGTATCTATCTTAAAAAAATGATACATATTTTAGTATAAATATTTTGTTGAACGGTTCGGATCGACAATTTGAACTTTGAAAACAAAAATATAAAATATGAGATATGATGAGGTATGAAAAAAACAAGGCATTGGAAGCCTCCTCTTTATAAATTAAATATAACTTTATATAAACAATGTATCATTCCCCGCTTCTATAAACAAACTAAAAAAAAGGTCTTATATGTTTTGCATATCTTCAACATAAATAATATTAGCGCAATGACAAACTTTGGATAATTGTTTTCTTGTATATATTCCATTTGAGTGAAGTTTGAATATTTCGATTTTCATTATAATTTATAATACAACATTTTGCGGCCATTTTTATTAATATTCCCAAAAAAATAGATAATTTTAAAAATAACCTTACTTTTTTTTTTTTTTATTAATGCCCTAACCGCTTGGAAGCGGAGCGGGCCAATATCAACACCAAACCGCCCACTATATGGGCGGTCCACTGTTTTTTTTTTT
Organism: Carex pumila; assembly: GCA_033356055.1. Taxonomy (NCBI): domain Eukaryota; kingdom Viridiplantae; phylum Streptophyta; class Magnoliopsida; order Poales; family Cyperaceae; genus Carex; species Carex pumila. The sequence goes on along the minus strand of JARJHM010000452.1, from coordinate 95,352 downwards.
TTAAGTTTTTTTTTTTTTAAAAACAGAAATTTTTTATTTTTTTTATTGAAATATTAGAAATGTTGAATATATTTCTTTAGAAATAGATGTAATACAATATAATTTGATTTATTAGAAAGACTACAACAAATAACCCGGATCAATATTTTTCAGGCCGGATTTTTCGCGGCTGTAAGAAAAATTAATATATCTCTTTATGTGTTATTGGACAAAAATAAAAATGCTTAGATTCCGAGTTATTGATCCCGGTTCAAAAGTCACTTCTATGTAATCTAGAAAATATTATAATCCTTCTAGGACATTTAATTTATAAAAAGTTGTATCTATTTTTGAAAAAAAATAAAAACTTTAAGTTATTTAATAATTGTTATTCAAAAAGAATTCTCAAAATAGATACAACTTTTTATAAATTAAATGTCCTAGAAGAATTATAATATTTTCTAGATTACATAGAAGTGACTTTTGAACCGGGATCAATAACTCGGAATCTAAGCATTTTTATTTTTGTCCAATAACACATAAAGAGATATATTAATTTTTCTTACAGCCGCGAAAAATCCGGCCTGAAAAATATTGATCCGAGTTATTTGTTGCAGTCTTTCTAATAAATCAAATTATATTGTATTCTATCTATTTCTAAAGAAATATATTCAACATTTCTAATATTTCAATAAAAAAATTAAAAAAAATTCTGTTTAAAAAAAAAGAAAATTTTTTTTAAAAAAAAAAAAACCAGACCGCCCAATTCAAGGGCGGTTCTTTTTTTTTTGATTTTTTTTTTAAACATAAATTTTTATTTTTTGTATTTTTTGTATTGAAATATTAGAAATGTTGAATATATTTCTTTAAAAATAGATGAAATACAATATAATTTGATTTATTAGAAAGACTACAACAAATAACCCGGATCAATATTTTTCAAGCCGGATTTTTCGTGGCTGTAAGAAAAATTAATATATCTCTTTATGTGTTATTGGACAAAAATAAAAATGCTTAGATTCCGAGTTATTGATCCCGGTTCAAAAGTCACTTCTATGTAATCTAGAAAATATTATAATCCTTCTAGGACATTTAATTTATAAAAAGTTGTATCTATTTTTGAAAAAAAATAAAAACTTTAAGTTATTTAATAATTGTTATTCAAAAAGAATTCTCAAAATAGATACAACTTTTTATAAATTAAATGTCCTAGAAGAATTATAATATTTTCTAGATTACATAGAAGTGACTTTTGAACCGGGATCAATAACTCAGAATCTAAGCATTTTTATTTTTGTCCAATAACACATAAAGAGATATATTAATTTTTCTTACAGCCGCGAAAAATCCGGCCTGAAAAATATTGATCCGGGTTATTTGTTGTAGTCTTTCTAATAAATCAAATTATATTGTATTACATCTATTTCTAAAGAAATATATTCAACATTTCTAATATTTCAATAAAAAAAATAAAAAATTTCTGTTTTTAAAAAAAAAAAAACTTAAAAAAAAAAAAACAGTGGACCGCCCATATAGTGGGCGGTTTGGTGTTGATATTGGCCCGCTCCGCTTCCAAGCGGTTAGGGCATTAATAAAAAAAAAAAAAAAAACGAGGTTATTTTTAAAATTATCTATTTTTTTTGGATATTAATAAAAATGGCCGAACATTTTGTCCTTTTAATTTTATATCTTAAATAAAATATTTCTCTCTCTTAAAAAAAGTTTGTAGCAACAAAATATATAATAAAAATAAAACACGAAAATTCCCAAAAAGCCCAGTTATAAAAGCTTAAGCCTATTAAAATTAAATTTGAGTTTTACATTTAATACTAGTTCATTATAAATTAAGAATGGAAGCAATTAGTATTCAAAGCAAAAAATTCATTAAAAAAATCAATGAACTATCATATTTTGATAGTATTTCTCAAGAAAATTAAGATGAACGATCTAATTCCATTACAACCCTTGCATTAATACTAAATTTTGTAAATATGATTTTAGCTGTAACGGAGAGTTATTTAACCTCACTGAACCATAAAGTCTCCAATGTTAGATATTACTCCATATTATCAACTTTTCAAGAATAGAAGCATTGTTTAGAATTGGTTTTTGGTTTTTTGTTCTTTTTTCTCTCCACTTTAGCGGGTTTGAATTCGAACCACCATTAATTGCTCTTCCTCTCTTTGCTTGCTTATATCGACTTGAGTTGAAATTGTTAAAAGAATTAGATTGTAACTTGGTTTTGAATTTATAAATCCAAATCCTAACAAATCATTTGGTATCGATTAAAAATATTATAGTTTGATTTACTACAATGTTTTTTTTATTTGGATTATTCAAATGACAAGAAAATAAATATAATATTTACTTTTTCAAATTTTTAAATAATTATAGGTGATGGTGAAGTTTTGGATATCAATTAGCAAATAATAAATTTGATTGAACTGTTGAACATATTTGCTAATAATACATGCACATAAAATTAATTGAAATATTGGACATTTTGAAATGATTATCAAATTGATATTTTCTGATATCTCATCTCAAAAATTCAAATTTGTGTATAAAGATTTTTATTAAATTATCTGCTATAAGAGAAGTTAGACTTTATGTACTGATTGTAGTGTATAATAAAAATTATGTTCATTGTGTTGGATTTTAAATGTAAACTTTGAATAGGATTATTACGATTGTCAAAACAAAAAACATGTCAAGTAATATATCTCCTTTGTTCCATATATAGCAAACAAAACTTAGTGTCATACATGTAATTTACGTGATACTAAAAAATAAAAATGTGCAATCATGCAAAACCCTTCTCTATACTCTCTCTCTCAAAGAAAATTACATTGATTGACAGACTGAAAACTAAAATTATTCCACCTCAACAGACTGTCCTTATGCAGCCAGTTGTTCTCTAGTGCTTGCTTCTCTATTGGCCATTGACTGTGAATCCTTCTCTCCATTTTGCTCTCAATGGACTGGAGACTCCTATAACGTCCATGGACCCCAGCAATCTAAGGGCTACAAACGAATCGAGCGAAATCAAATGTATCTCAGTTTGAGTTTGAGTTTGAATCAGATTTGAACCGAACTGGTTTGATTTGTTTTAGAACGAACTTCAATCGAATGAATTAAGTGTGATTTTTTTTCGATGTCAATCAAGTCACGAACTATGAATTTTTTCTAGCAGCCACCAATAATTTATGCATTAATTTTCTTCACGCAGTTTTCTTTTACTTTTTACCTTTTATGAATTCACATTGATGAATTATGGGCCAGTCCAAAATTCACTTACCTTTTACACTGTTGGATTAATTAAAATCACGGCATGAACCTAGTCCAGTGAGACTTAATTACATTGTTAATTTGTTACGCTGCTGAAATATTTTTCTATTATAATTACCATTATAATAATAATTTTGAGCCCTGATATAAGTTTGATTCCTGCATTATTAAATATTGATGGTTGAAGCCATTAATTGTATTTTTAAGATTCAAATCTAAATAGTTCACGAACCAGTTTCGAACGAACTATATCCAATTTGAGTTAGAGTTTGAATAAGATTCAAACCGAACTGGTTTAATTTATTTCAGAACAAACCAATTTTAAATAGAATTAATTATGAGCTTTTTTTTAAATCCAACTCAAATCGAATCACGGACTAGAACTTTTTGTGCATATGTAACTAATTTCTCCTCCTCACAGGCTACTCTGACGGGTGTGTCCCTTAAACCCAGTTTTCCTTTCCTTTTTTTTTCTTTTTTCTTTTTTTTGCTGTTGCTCATTAACTTCACACGGCCCATGCAATTCAGGCCCGTTTAAAATTGTGTCCCTTAAACCCAGTCTTCCTTTCCTTTTTTTTTTTCTTTCTTTTTTGTTTTTGCTGCTGCTCATTAACTTCACACGGCCCACGCAATTCAGGCCCGTTTAAAATTGTCTTCCCACCTTATCCGTTAACAGTTTAGCGGCCACTCTTATCGTTGATCAGCTGTCAGTGCTCACTTATGCAGTCATACTCTTGATAATAGATATGATGATTATGTTCATGCGGTTTATATATCAAGAAATAATTTAAGAATGGTCACTTCCATTTCCATTGAGTATTTTAACGAAGAGAATATAAAATATAATTAACTGGGTGACGCTATTTTGAAGACAACAATTAGAACATTGAGCGCAGATAAAATTTTCTCTTTTTATAATTAATTTATAATTTTATAGAATTTTTATAATAATGTAGAAACTATATAAAAACTTATATTGAATATGTAAAAGAAAATTATTAAATGCTATTGAAAGAGAATACAAGAATGGTCTGATTTATTGTTTTTTATTAATATTTTTTATAATGACATTTTCGGTTCATGACAGTGAGTTTGCATGTATTTCTTGAACATTTTGTTTCTTCAAAAGTGTAAATTCATTGAAAAGTCTTGGATCGATCTGATTTGTATCTTATTTCTTTTAGCTCTTTGTTTAAAAAATATCGTATTACTTTCAGAGTAATTTATAAATTATATGAAACTTTATATAAGCAATGTATGATTCCCCGCTTCTATAAACAAACTAAAATGAAGCTCTTATGTGTTTTGGATATCTTTAACATAAATAATATTAGCGCAATGACAAACTTTGGATAACAGTTTTTTTGTATATATTTCCACTTGATAGAAGTCTGAACATTTCGATTTCATTATAATTTATAATAGAACATTAATTTGTCCTTAGAAGTTTACATCTTAAATCAAGTATTTCTCTTTTAAAAAAAGTTTGTAGAAAAAAAATCTATAATAAAAATAAAACAAGAAAGTTTCAAAAAAGCCCGGTTATAAAAGCATAAGCCTAGTAAAACTAAAGTTGATTTTTGCATTTAATACTAGTCCATTATAAATTAAGAAGGAAAGCAATTAGTGTTCAAAGCAAAATTATTATAAAAAAAAAAAAAAAATCAATGAACTACCATGCATATTCCGATAACATTTCTTGAGGAAATTGATTAAGAATAACAATATAATTTCATTACAACCCTTGCATTATAACTAAATTTGTTTAAATATGATTTTAGCTGTAACGGAGAGTTCTTTAAGCTCACTTGACCTTGAAGTTTTCCAATCTTCCATGTTGCCACATATTATGAACTCTTCAAGCACAGGTGAATTGTTTAGTATGAATTTTGCAAATGCAATCAAAAAAGCTGAACCCAGATCAACTTTAATTACAACTCTTTCAAGGCAAGAAAACAATCCTTGTTGCCCGCTTTCAAGTTGCTCATAAGCTTTGCTTCCATGTTGCTCATCAGCACCAAGAAATGATGAAGATAAAAGCAGTGGGGACTGCAAATTTTACAAGTCGAAGAAAAATGGAATTTTTATTGGCTACAAAGTACTATACAGTTACAAAGTTAAAAAGATAAAAATGTTTAATTTTATACTAACCGATAAACTGAGTTCGTGTAGTTTTGGAGAATTCCGAAGCAAAAAAAGCATAAAAGTCAATTCTGCATCAGATGGTCGTAAATATATGTACAAACCAATTAAGTTACTAAGCATCGGAGGATTTTTCGCTTGTAAAGATCCAACCAAATAACCCTACATAAAACAAGGGACAAAGAAAGATAAATCCTCTACAAATTTCTTAATAAAATTAGATGGTTCAATAAGAAAATGCATGCTAGCTAATCAATTAATGCTTTCTTACTGGATAAATAGCAAGGTACTGAATGTGAGATAAGGAACTGAGAATGCTGTGTCCAACTATCACATCTAAGGTAGCTGCCGTCTTAAAATTGTGAATAAAAATAAAGGCTCCCGCCAGCTTAGGAGTTTGTAGATGCAAATCTCCAAAATGACCCACAATCGACATCTTTTGTAGGTTCAACGCATGAATTTCAAGAACACGATAAGAGAATTGATATAACTTGAGTTCTTCCAAGAGAGGGCAACTCGAGATAAGCTTTGCCATATCAGTCTCGTTGATTTTACATTCACCGAAAAAATGGAGTGATTGTAGTAGCTTAAGGCCGGTAAAATCTTCAGGTAGCTTGATTGCACAAAGACCACTAATTTGACATGCAGGGCGCGGGCGAAAGCGCCAACTTCTCTCACAATCCAACTTTAAAATGAGTTTCTTAATTTGCATTTTTGATAGTTTAAGCATCCATCGTTCGAAATCCCCTTGGCCGGGTTTCGCACTGCTAATTTCCAAAGTATGGATATTACCATTGTGAAGATTAAGAACTTGATCAATAAATCTAATGTTCCTTAAATCCTCTTCATTGCGCGGTGCCATCAGTTGACGATTTGAGCCTTTATTGCCAACATCTATATGTAAATTACGTACTTTAGACCATGTGTGCCTCCAGTCTTTTGATAAGATGCATGTTCTCACTGCATCTTTTATTGGCAAATATTCAAGGATTTTCTCCTTCATGCATTGTGGAAGGTTGTTGATTACATCAAAACTAGAATCACATTCTTTTTCAGACTGAGAATCATCCATTGTTAAATGACGAATTGCAGTTCTTAATTATTGACCCTGCCAACATTTGAATTACATAAATGTAAAATAACTGCAAATTAAAAATAAACTTTACAGAAAAATTAAGACTTCTGTTAAGAATTATAACTCAGATGAAAGATGGAAGAAGCAAGGAAGCCATTTACCACGAGTTTAATTTAACTTTGTTTCTTTTGGAAGTGATAAAAAAGAACGCAGTACGTATTAGATCTCTATCTCAAAGTCACAATATATCAAATGAGATTATATAGTTATCAAATACAAATTTCTGAAGAAGAGTACAAAACAAAGTGTTAGATTATATTTGTTGGAAATGAAATAAATACAATGAAAATGAAAACATACCTTGGGCAAACGCTAAACAAAATGAGCTTCTTTAATCACATATATATATATATTTGACGGTTGAGGACTGAAATGAAAATATAAAATAATTTTATTGGTTAGAGCAAAAGAGAACGAATGAAGGATAGAGAGAAAGCAGAGTTTGTAGACAAAATATATATTGGACATCCAACAATAGAAAATGAGGAAAATAGAAAGACAACCATATATACATAGAAAACTCTGCCAGTTCACCAATTGATTAATTTAGCTATATATATATGATTCGTATTCAAATTATAGATCTAGAATATGAGGAGGGATCGAGTTACAACAAGTTACAATAACTATTTTTTACATTTTCAAAATTTAAATTGTCGATCCAAACCGTTAGATGTGATCTCTACAATAAAATGTGATTGGAGACCAAATTTTATATTTTTTGAAAACTTTTTAATATTTATTAAGAGGGTACAAAATTCAATGGTCTGAATTTGACTAGTTTTTGTACCCATCTTAATAAAGAGTTTGGCTAATATAACATCAATGTCATTTTAGCCTATATAACACCAACTCTAAAACCTATCAAATCGACTTCGAACGACTAATATAAACCGTTCAAACCGATTTACATTATGAGTGATGCGTTTACATACAATTTTTTTTTTATATTTTCGAGTTATTTTAGTATCAAATCAAGCGGTAAAAATATTAAAAAAATGAATGTATTAAAATTAACTTAAAAACTCATACATTTGACCACTTGACTTGATACTAAATAAATTTAAAAAGTTATAAATTTTGCATGTAAATGTACAACTAATGAAGTAAATCGGTTTAGACGGTTTGGATTCACCATTTGAAGTCGATTTGATAGATTTTAGAGTTAATGTTATATAGGTTGAAATGACACTAATGTTATACTAGCCAAACTCCTTAATAAATAGTAAAAAATTTCCAAAAAATGTAAAATTTGGTCTCCAAGTATATTTTATTGTAGAGATTACATCTAATGTTTTGAATCAACGATTTAAACTTTGAAAATGTAGAAAATAGTTGTTGTAACTTGATCCCTCCTCCTAGAATATATACTAGAACAGATAGTAATGAATTTTGTTATTTTTTATGGAGAGATGCATGTTTAATTTTCACCAAAAATATCTAAACAATAAATAAATATTAAAATTTACAAAAAACTTATTCAAAAAAATGATTCGGATGAATAGGAAATTTCTGCCCGCGGAAACTATATATTCTATTGTAAGCTGACAGTTATTTAACATATTTGAGGCAAACTTTTGTTAAATTGAAGCAACTAATATTCAGTTAGGAAAAAAATGCATATCGATAATCATTAATAGTACTAAAGTAGAGGCCCAACATAAACATTCCCTAAATCTCTTTTGTTTTCCTATCACTTTCTTAATCTGTTTTTTCAATCAGTAAAGAAAGGTGTCGTTCCCAGACTCTTTCTGTCTTCTCTTTCCCCTTGAGTATTCCAGCTCTTTTTTCAAATTTTAAATTAACAAAACTACTTCTAAAGAAATACTATATGAAGAACTAAAATTTTGATGTCTATGTCTCAGAGGTAGGGGTGGCAACGAACCGAACCGAACTTATCTTAGGTTTGAGTTTGGTTTGAATTAATTTTGAACCGAACCTGGTTTGATTTATTTCGAACCGAACTCATTTCGAATCGAATTAATTATAAACTACACATTTTCGAATCGAACCCAAATCGAATCACGAACTAAATTATTTTTTAGCAGCCCTAGTTATACCGGTAGTTTATACATTAATTTTTTCTCGCCGGACAAAATTCACATGGCTTCCTTTTACCGGTATGAACTATGAAATAAGTGTTTTTAAGTTAAAAAAATTGTTCATGAAAAAATACATCAGAGACAACTTTCCTGGTATGAACTATGAGAGACGACCGAAGAGAGAGAAGAGACAGTCATCTAGGCCGGAGAGACAGCCAGTCACTAAAAGCGTCGACTAGATTTTAGAGCTAGAGGAAGAGTGAGTTAGGGAAAGGTGGAGAGAGAACTAAGTTATTGAGATTTGAGAGCGATGAAGTGTCGGGCTAAGTTAAATTATGACTCTCTATCTTAAATTTTAATTTCATCAGGTAAATGGATGGCCGGTGATTTTATGAGATTCGAACCACAAAAAAATCACGAATCTATTTCGATCGAACCAGGCTAGGTTTTGAGTTGTTGTTCGTACAATAATCTTTTACGTCTATTTGACTAATTTGCAAAAACATACAATTATTGAATTTTACGATTTCTTCTATTTTGAGAATATGTAGGTCCAAGAAGAGTAAGAACTGTTGAATAATAAGCTTGGACTGAAGAAATCATGAAGACCTTTATCAAGAATACATATTGTAAAATCAAATGCTTGGTAAAGTATGTGTGAGGTTGATTAAATTGAGATAAAACGTTATGAACGTTTTTAAAACGTTGGTAACGTTTTATAATAATCAGAAGCCTCAAAAGAATCAAGTTATAACGTTATAACGTTATACAACCGTTATAACGTTTGTAAAACGTTAGAACGGTTATAAAACGTTATGTAACGTTTTCTAAGCTGTCAGAGAATTAAAACCCTAAATCGTATTTGAATAAAACGTTGGTAACGTTTGATAAAACGTTGGTAACGTTTGATAAAACGTTGGTAACGTTTGATAAAACGTTGGTAACGTTTTATGTCAAACAGCTCATTTTTGAGCTGCCACTATAAATAGACTGAAGGGATCACTTTCAAATCTATCTCAGTCGACCCTAATCATTTCTAAAGCGATTTTCTGAGAGCTTAGCCTACTCCATTGTTGTGAGAGCTTAAAACTTCAAAATCCCTCAAGCAACCTCAAACCTACTTTACTAATCTTGATCTAGATTAGGTTAGAGTAATCTATTGAGTGTTTCTCTTATTCTTGAGTAGCTTGTGTGACTTCCCTTGTTTGTAAGGGCTTGCTGGCTCAAACCTCGAGTTGCTCGTGTGACTTTCCTTGGTTGTAAGGGCTCGCCGGCACTCATCTCTCGTTGGTCGTGACTTCCCATTTTGTAAGGGCTCACGGTTCACAATTGTAATCCTTTCATATTGGGTAATAGAAAGGCGCACCTAGAAAGAGGTTGCGACGCCCCGGAGACGTAGGCCATTGTTTTGCCGAACTCCGTTATCATCCCGCGTGTCAATTTCTCTAAACTCATCTATTTACTTTCAATTGCAATTTATTTTCAGTTTTTGTTCAATTAGAGGTGCCCCTAAGTGCAACAAAGTGGTATCAGAGCAAGTTACTCGAATTAAGACACACTTAATTAGAGTTAGATCAACTTGTCAAAATGGCACCCTATAGACCCGTGAAGGAACCCCTAATTTTTGGCAATTCGACCAAAAATTTTATGCATTGGAAGAAAACCATGATCAATTATCTAAACATTCTTGAGTTATGGGATGTGGTTAACAAGGGGTATACACCAATATTCACTACCACTACCACCGACATTAAAATCGAGACTCCCGAATCCAAACAAACCAAGAAAGACAATGATCTTGCAATTAATGCCATAATTAACTTGGTTAGTGAATCGGTTGCCTTGATCCTTGGTAGCTCTTCAACCGCAAAAGAAATGTGGGATGCCCTTGTAAATCGGTATGAGGGAAATACCCAAATTAAATGAACCAAATTAACCGGTTTAGAAGCCAAATTTGAAACCTTTAAGGTTGAAGATGGCGAAAGCATTGAGGATATGTATAATAGACTTATGCATATCCAAAATGAATTTACCGAATTGGGAGAACCGCTTTCTAACAATAAAATTGTAGGGAAGCTATTGAGGATTATGCTCATGAGAGACAAATGGTCCGGCTTGGTGAGTGCGCTAGAAGCAATCCAAGGCACACATGACTCACTCACACCGGATGATCTCTATGCACACTTACGAAGCTTCGAAGAGAAACTTCGGCAATCCGGAAACCCAAAGCAAAGTTCAAAATTCAAAACCATGGCCTTTCCGGCTCAAAACCGAAAACCTTCTAGCTCATCAAACACTTGTCTCTCAAATGATCAATTTATAAATAAAATTGATCATGAAACCTCCAAAAACACCTTTCTCCTATCCAAAATGTTTCAAGACATGCTAGATCTCGAAAGAAATTACAACAAGGAACGAGAAGAGAAGAACAAAAGAGTGATGTGCTTCGCATGTCATAGAAAATGGCACACCACTCAAACTTGCTTCAAATTGGACGGGTACAAGGCCAAGAAAAAGGCTAAAGCCTTGCAAGCTTTATTCTCGAATGAGAGCGAGGTGGAGCAATCCGACACGGAGTCGGAAAATGAACAAGAGACAAACCTTGCATTGATGGCAAGTGTAGATGAAGGTCTCTCGGCAATTGATGTCGACTCGATTATTGCAAGCAAAAATATCACCGATGAGACCACCATTGAATTCCTTAAAGACCTTGTCAAATCAAGAAACATCAATAAGGAAGATGATGAAATTGAAGCCTCAATTAGCTTCGCAAATGAGGTACATTCAACTCTTAGTCTTGATGGTTATGAGACCGAACAAGAATTTGTAAATGAAGGTGGTGAAGAATATAGTGGAGAAATTGATATTGAAAATTATATACTTACAAATGAGACCAACCATGACTTGTGTACCAATCGGTTAGAAACCAATGATGCAAGCACTTTCACAAATAAAACCCTAATGCACGATGCTAATGAATCTAGGTTGCGATCTCTCATTGATGATTCAAATAGAACCTTGGTTGAAAAGGAAGGTATTATCCAAAAATTAATTGCTAAAAATGATATGTTAGAACTTGAAAATAAAAAATTAAAAGCATCGCACATAGGTGAAATAGGCATATTAAAGGTTAAAGTTCAAACCTTAGAGACCGAAAATAGGGCATTAAGGTCTCCTAGTGAATTTTCAAATGTCACTAGTCTAGATCCTTATTATGTGGATAGTTTGATCAATGGGCAATCTTATCGCAAAATGGATAAAATTGGTCTTGGATTCGAGAAGGGTCAATCCTCATTCGAATCTAACCACATACAAGGCCCAAAAGGAAAAGGGGAATATATACAAACTTCAAACTCCAAAAATTGTAAACTTAAGTTTAATTGTGATAAGTATTCCACTTATCAATTTTTTACCAAAAAGGGTAATAATTTCTTACAAAATGAGTCAAACAAAGGGAATACCTCTCAAACCTCAAATGCTAAACAAAATCATGCATTTAGGTATAAGTATAATCATAAAAATTATAAGAACAAAAATTTTCAAAATAGTGATAGGAACACATTTAATCCAAAATGGTCAAACAAAACTTATTTCAAAGGACCGGATGGATGGTTTTATGAACTCAAAAATAAAAATATTTTACAAAATCAAACTCAAAGAAATGGTTTAACAAAAGATGTTCCCCAACATCACAATAGAATTGAGTCTAATAACACCAAAAGTGTCACATCTAGAGTTACAAATATGTCATTTGTTAATCCAAATAACAAAATTCATGAAGTGAAAACAAAATACCATGCCACTTTCAAACAAGGTTCTATTGGTCAAAAGTCATCAATTACATTTTGTAATTATTGTTGCAAAATTGGTCATACCTCCTTAGAGTGTAGGTTTAGGAATGGAGACAACAACCCAAATGTTGTTTGGATTCCTAAAGCTAAACTAGTTTAAATTCATACAAAATCTTCCCTAATTTATTCAAATTGCTAAAAGAGATTAAACAAGGTAGGAGTGTTTGATTAAATCTTGTAATGAATACTTTGATCATTGATAGTTGTTGTACACAAATTTTATGGATTATCCAAACTCTGAATGATTATGAAATTCGCTTCCGCAACATACCAATTATGTATGACAATACTAGTGCCATAATGATATCCAAAAATCCGGTGCTTCATTCTAGAACCAAGCACATAGAGATAAGGCATCATTTTATTAGGGATCATATAGAAAAAAAAAGTGAAATTGAACTCATACATATCAACACCAAAGAACAAATTGCCATATATTCACAAAACCCCCAAATACTCAACAACACAATGAATTACGATGTAAATTAGGCATGCTTGAACTTAGAGAATAGACATATTCATAACTTATTTCAATATAATTAATTGCAATCAAAATAGTTCATTTAAAGACTGTCCTGCAGGAACAAAACGTTATAACGTTTTTGAAAACGTTGGTAACGCTTTGTGAATCTCCAAAAGTCCGAAAGAACAATAAAAACGTTATGTAACGATTTGAAATCGTTGTAACGTTTTGCATCCAATACTTAGCCAAAATTTTGAGATAAATTATACTCCATAAACGTTGTAACGATTTGGAAACGTTGCAACGTTTATTTGACAAGGGGCTAACATTGTAAAAGTTTCATTCAAAACGTTGGTAACGTTTTTAAAGCGTTACAACGGTTATCTGACAAGGGATCAAAATTGCAAAAGTACAAATGAAAACGTTGTAACGGTTTTCAAACGTTGGTAACGTTTTGTGAGGCTTCAAAAGTCAAAGAGCTTCACAAAAACGTTACACAAACATTATAACATTTTAGGTAAAAACACAGTATACTCACCAAACGTTGGCTAGTGTTCATTGTTATGTGCATTATGATATATATATGAATCAATTTGTCAAATTGACAATCATTTTTATTGCTAATTGAAATGAACTTGTAAATTGTCGTATAAAATGCTAGAGTAATCCCTCAATTTTATTTCATTTGGGCTTTATCGGTATCATATTACTAAATTGAGGGGGAGTGCATAATTTGAGGGGGAGCACTGAAAATTAGTGCTAATTTTTTTTTTTCTTTTTTTACCCTTTCGTCGATTTCCAAAAGGGGGAGAAATTGGTACAAATGTATTGAATGCAAAATCAAAATTGGATAAACTAATTTTTCTGAAAATTTTCGATTTATGCACTTACTCACATTGTATGTTTTTGCAAATCGCCAAAAGGGGGAGATTGTTGTTCGTACAATAATCTTTTACGTCTATTTGACTAATTTGCAAAAACATACAATTATTGAATTTTACGATTTCTTCTATTTTGAGAATATGTAGGTCCAAGAAGAGTAAGAACTGTTGAATAATAAGCTTGGACTGAAGAAATCATGAAGACCTTTATCAAGAATACATATTGTAAAATCAAATGCTTGGTAAAGTATGTGTGAGGTTGATTAAATTGAGATAAAACGTTATGAACGTTTTTAAAACGTTGGTAACGTTTTATAATAATCAGAAGCCTCAAAAGAATCAAGTTATAACGTTATAACGTTATACAACCGTTATAACGTTTGTAAAACGTTAGAACGGTTATAAAACGTTATGTAACGTTTTCTAAGCTGTCAGAGAATTAAAACCCTAAATCGTATTTGAATAAAACGTTGGTAACGTTTGATAAAACGTTGGTAACGTTTTATGTCAAACAGCTCATTTTTGAGCTGCCACTATAAATAGACTGAAGGGATCACTTTCAAATCTATCTCAGCCGACCCTAATCATTTCTAAAGCGATTTTCTGAGAGCTTAGCCTACTCCATTGTTGTGAGAGCTTAAAACTTCAAAATCCCTCAAGCAACCTCAAACCTACTTCACTAATCTTGATCTAGATTAGGTTAGAGTAATCTATTGAGTGTTTCTCTTGTTCTTGAGTAGCTTGTGTGACTTCCCTTGTTTGTAAGGGCTTGCCGGCTCAAACCTCGAGTTGCTCGTGTGACTTCCCTTGGTTGTAAGGGCTCGCCGGCACTCATCTCTCGTTGGTCGTGACTTCCCATTTTGTAAGGGCTCACGGTTCACAATTGTAATCCTTTCATATTGGGTAATAGAAAGGCGCACCTAGAAAGAGGTTGCGACGCCCCGGAGACGTAGGCCATTGTTTTGTCGAACTCCGTTATCATCCCGCGTGTCAATTTCTCTAAACTCATCTATTTACTTTCAATTGCAATTTATTTTCAGTTTTTGTTCAATTAGAGGTGCCCCTAAGTGCAACATGAGTTTGGTTTGAATTAATTCCGAACCGAACCTGGTTTGGTTCGTTTCAATTCAAACCCATTTCAAATCGAATTAAACTCGAATCAAACTCGAATCAAACCCAAATCAAATCATGAACCTCAAATTTTTTTGCCAACCCTACTCAGAGGTGATGATAGCAAATAAGCAATGCTTCACACTTCATATGTGAACCATTTTGGGTATTAATAAAATGGATCTCCCTAAAAAAGCAAAGTGTGAGACTACACATAAAACTACTCACCATGGGTTGCAGCGGATCAAAGTGTTAAGATTTGAAACCTAACATGATTCAATAATAATTATTAAAAATTTACAAATTGAACATCATATTTAATTAAAATTTAAAATTTTTAAACTCAAATTTGTATTTGTTATTATAATGGATTTCGAATTTTGTGATAAAATTAAAAATAAAGTAATATATGCACGACATAAATGAACAAGTAATATATATATCTATATTTCTATCTATAATATGAGCACGTAAAGGCATGAAATATTATTTTATCTAATACAAACACTACTATTTATTGTCCAAAATACTAATGAAATGTAGGACACTAATTTTACTATTTTTTAAATAATCAGCAGCTTTGATTTAGTCAAATATGTTTTCTGATCTGTTTTATTTTTCTCAAGTTAATTTTATTATTATTTGACTGGATTTTGCACCTTCTTGTCATATCCTCTGTACTACCACACCGCGAAAAATTAACTCTAGTCAAATTGGATAGAGAAAACATACATGTTTAAATTCATGTAGAGATATAACAAACAATTTAGATCTACTCTATTCTTATAAATTTTCTTATGTTTCTCTCTATTTTTCTAGTTAATTTATGATGCATTGGTTCTTTTAATTCTCGAAATGATAAAAAATCCTGTACACTTGAATTATATTATCTCAGTGCTTCTTGCTTGCCTAAGATCCTACATTTACAATTGTTAGGTCACTGGGTTATTCAAATTAGTTGTGTTTTCTTTGTTTTTTTCATGTTACAATTTATGTACCAATTGGATCGATCTGGAATGAATCGGTTAAAACTTCTATCAGGGAGCCTAGTTTTGACTCTTTTGTGTGGTATTCATTCTTGTTTGGCTTTTGGAATCATATCCAGCAGCGGTTGGAACAACTCGCAAAAATTTCACCACTTTACCTACTTTATTGCTCCTAACTCTTTCATGTACCTCCATAAAAACATAAAACTTTCATGTTCTTTTATCAATAGGTTATTCCTCTCTTTTTGTATCTTTTTATTCAATTTTGGTCTTGATTAGTTTACAAGATTAAATAGACAAAAACTTTTTTCGATTTTTTTCATAAAATGTATGAATATATATAGCGGGATTTATATGTTGCATGGTGAAATAATTAAAAAAAAAAAAAATTTTGTTTCCATTTTTATCTCCAACTCTGATTAGTTAACCAAATCAAATAAAATACAAATTTTAATTTGACTAAGCCCAATACAATTAATCAATTTTATTCAGAGTTAAAGATAGTAAATCTAATTTTGTCATGTGCAAAGAAATCAAAATAATATCTATTGTTTGATCAACATAAATGAATAACGAAACACAAACAAAATATCTGACGGAAATAGATTCCATTATATTTTCAAAGGAGAATATTGTAAATGAGAAGAAGAGAAGTCTAATAGAGAAACATATCATGATTGTTGTGAAAAAGAGGAGTATAACAAATAAGATTTTGAAATGATGATCAAATTGATATTCTCTGATATCTTATCTCAAAATTCAAACTTGTGTATAATATAACAGATAAAGATTTTTATTAAATGTTCTGCTATAGGAGAAGTTAGACTTTATTTACTAGTTGTAGTGTATAATAAAAATCATGTTTATTATGTTCGATTTTAAATTTAAACTTTGTATAAGATTGCTATGATTGTCAAAAAAAAAAGGAAAAAATTGTCAAGCAGTTTATCTCAGTATGTCATATATATATAGCAAACGATATTTAGTACCATACATGTAATTTATGTGATACCAAAAATCAAAATGTGCAATCACATGCAAAACTTTCTCGATCTCTCTCTCTCTCTTTCTATATCTCACATGCAAGACTTTCTCCATCTCTCTTTCTCTTTCTACACATGCAAAACTGATCAATCTCTTTTTTCACTCAGCATATACAATACTTCTCTTAAAATTAATTTCAATAAGAACCTACATTAAAATACACTAACTAAATTTTTTTTCTTACAGTAATTAATATGCACATACAAAAATGTGGTAAATTTAATTTACTAAATACCTGCACTAAGTAAAATTTTATTTGTCTTGTACACATTATTTAGCGTTATATAAAAATATTGTAAGAGTTGGACAATAAATTTATTATATCTCTACAATAATGAGTTGGGCTAATATGACATTGATGTTATTTGAAACTAAATAACACCACATCTTAAAACCTTATATCTGCTTTAAGATTCGTATAATCCGCTTTTACTGTTCAAGCACTTTATTTTGTACGAATCTTAAAGCAGATCTAAGGGTTTAAGATGTGGTGTTATTTAGTTTCAAATAACACCAATGTCATATTAGCCTAACTCTACAATAATATCTCATTTCATTGTTATTCATTATTCTCATCATATAAATTTTCTTCGACAAATTTTATATGATATATGCTCTTTTGTCATATAGTTGAACTCGTTGTCCTAGTAAAGCTAGGTGTATATACAATAAAAAATTTATCTTTCTTCATCGATTATGGGGAAAATGTTCCGGTTTCAAACTGAAAAACCTTACATTATTCAATGAAAATATTTATTGGATAAATGTTTTTTTCATGGTTGTAAGATAAATTGTTCCACTTTTAAACATGAATATATATATTGAAGAAATATTTTCATTAAGTTTTCAATAAAAGATAAGAGTAGAAATTTGTATAGATATTGTATATGCTTTTGATTTTTAAAACAAAAATCAAAGAAAATCAACAAATTTGTTTATTAATTATCCAGTTATATTATGATCAATATAACTCGCTAGCTCACCCTTTAATTCTCCGAATAAATAAAATTAATTATTAGATTTTTTTTTAAGAGTATACAATTTATAAAATGAGAATGTTTTACAAAATCAAGTAACATCGTAAAAATGTCTTTTCTTTTACTGTAATTCATTTTTCATACATGTAACACTAATTATAAGCTATTGATACCAAGTCAAGATCAAAAATCCAAAGAGCACACATGCATTATAACCGTATTTGTGTATTTAAATTAATATAATCTAATATTTATTTGATTTGAATATCCTTTCTTCCACTACTTTAATCACTAAAACCTAATAACTCACTATGAGAAATTAAATACCATCTGGTTCAAAATCCATCACGGCCTTCTGAGTCTCGCCAGTTGAAAGTAAAAAAATGTAAAAGAAAAAACCTTACTAAGAGTTTTAATGACGTGGATGATAAAAATAATACAGTTTCTACAAATATAATAATATTGCAGAACTAAAAAAAGGGCTGTTGACAATAGTAAGCAACAAGAGAAAGGAAAAGTAGAATAGTTGGTTAGAAAAAAAAAAAAAATCTTACAAACTATTGGTTATTCAAATGTTGAAAATTCAATTCTTTCTCACGACTTCATAATTTCTGTGAAAATTTTGCAAAAACTACAATAGCAGGCAACAAACGTTATGAAAAATTCTTAAATTTTTTTTTTAAATATGAATCAAGGTGGCACCGTTCAAGTAAAATGTATTTCATTCATAGTATTTTATATAACTGTTTATTTTAAAACGTTTCCACGTCTTCAATCCCAGTGCATTTTAGCTCCCCGCTATGACGCGATAAACGCTATTTAGAACCTTGAAAAAAACACAGCGCATTTTAGGATTCATAAAGGGAGACTTATTAACTCGTAAGTTTTTCGTTTTAAGTTCTTTAGAATGAGGTGAGAGTTGAAGTAGTCATGAACTTATTATTTTATTTTTTTTATTAAAGAGTTCCAGTGCATCTAATATTTTCTAATCAAATATTAGGTGTTATATTCGAGAATTGAACTTGTGTTTTCTTAGAAAGACGAGAATTTATGCTACTATATCAGGTCCACAATTTTAGTCATGAATTATAAGTATGACTATTAGAATTTGAATCTATAATTTTCTAGAAAAAATAATAATTTAATCACTGGACTGTTATATATGTTTTAAAATTCTAGTTGGCCGTTGGGACATAAGTTATCTGTTTTGGACCATTCTAGATTTGCAATCTCCATCCCTTTACGAAGAATGTTGCTACAATGTAAAAAATATTATTCATAAATGTAATAGTTAGAAATCATACAATGCACGGGACTGATTTCAATATTGTAAAGGAATTATACAAATTTGTTCTTCATAATACTGAACCGTGCCATCCAAACGAAAGAATTTATAATGGTAACATGACATTCATAATAGTCTTGTCTGAAAAAATGAAGTTCTTTTCTAAATATAAAATTTTCAAATTGAAGAACTTGAAGCTTTGAAAATTGTTCTAAAAAATAGTTTTAATATACAAAGTGATATTTAATGAAATCAAACATTTTATTTTATTAGAGTAACCAAAGAGCTTTCAAAGAAAATTTTCATTATTCATTCTTGCCTTCTTGGATCGTTTTACACAGGAGAGCTTGTATATATAGAAAAGCTAATCCTTGAGTTACATCTAAACCTTACTCTCAACTCTAGTACGTATTTTGAAGTTGTGCTATGACGGTTTACAAAATAAGAACCGCCAATAGTTTCCATTAAAGTTTTTATTTTCGAAATTTAATTGGCCGAAAAAGTTGCTTAATATGATCAAAATCATATTGAAAATAAAAATTTGTATTTATTTTAGATTTCTTCTGTGTCTTTTTGGATGAGGAGAAAATACATTAATCTACAAAATTTTAGACCTCCAATGATAATGGCCTTCTCCATATCTGAAAAGTATAGTAAAAGAATCTAAAAATGTGATATTAAGCAACTCAGTTTTCACATCTCAAAAATTAAGATTTAAACGAAAAATATTAACATTCTTTTATTTCAAAAACACCAAGCACAACTTGCTTGGATTTCTTCTTCATGAAAAGAATAATCAAAATTTAGGCTTCAAAGGCATAAAGTTCAGGCTCTGCCAAAATTGAAAATATACATCAGACCACATCTAGTAAACTAGATCAAGGCAACAAAAAATAGAAAAAAAAAAAAGAGAACATAATTAGGTATGTCAAGGGATTGGATTTCCAATTGGAACCTAATAAGATCCGAATATGAATGCAAAATTGAGATGTCATTCCACTTATTACAAATAACATAACTAACCAGTTAAACTTTTCAAATGTATAAAAGAGAAGGCATCAATGATGAATGGTAAAACAACAACGAATATATCATACATCTGTTACAGAATCTGACTTCAAATGAGGGCCAAAATGTTTCATAACCTCTTCATAAACTGGCTTCTTGAAATCCACAGCCTGTTCATAAAACCAAGAATTATTAAAACTTGAATTCTAAAATAAAACATATTATTAATTAAAATAAAATAAAGAACATACACGTTCAATCACTTCCTCAGGTGACATCCAAGAATATGCACCGAATTCAGGTTTTTCAGATCCATCACCTAATAGATTAATCTCCTCCTCGTTTCCTGTCAACTTAATTAGAAACCTGAAAAAGAAAGAAATAATCATTAAATACACTTCAAATGATCAAATAATCTCTTATGCTATTTTATTTATTTCATTACCACTTTTGAGCCTGGCCGACCCAATCAGAGCCCCATTGTTTATTCAATTTCTCCCTCAATTCTGGAGGAAAATCATAGGTTAACCAATAAGGTACCTGAATTTCAAATCAATTAATTTGTTATTGCCAATCATTTATTCCATCTTGATAATTTAAATTATACAAAATTAAAAACCTCAGCGATAATCTCTGCTGATGTTACTCCGGTTTCTTCTCTCAATTCTCTCATTGCAGCTACTCTCACATCTTCTCCTTCATCCACTCCTCCCTATTAATTATCAAAATAAAACAATAATCTAACAAACCTTTCTGATGATAATCTGTATAGTAATTCATAAATCATGAACCCAAACCATGTAATGCAAAGACAAGTTTCTACTGGAATTTGACTCCTTCCTAAGCAAAGAACCAAGCTACAATACAATTTAGAGAGAGTGGCTATGGTACTATGCATACTGCTGATTGGTCCGTACTATGGATCAATATCTTTGTTTTTAAAGTCCAAATAGTTGATCTGAACCGTTCAACATGTTCTCCATATGAAAATGTACTTGCATACTAAATTTTACATTTTTTTAGATTTTTTTTTACTAATTTTTTAAATAGATAAAAAATCAATACATTTTAATGGTCTAGATATTTTATATCAAGTGGTTTTCTACCTATCTAAAAAATTGCAAAAATGTAAAATTTGATCTACAAGTACAATTGCATATGGAGATCATGTTGAATGGTTCAAACCAATCCGAGCTATGCACAGTTTTATAGCCTCACTATACAATTTATAACAAAAATCCTAAAAAAAGGAGTAGAACATAGAATAGAGATAAACCTGAGGCATCTGCCATGCTCCTGGGATATCAAGCCTTGAAGCCGAGAAAATCTGCCAAAGATTCACAATTAAGAAACATCACGGGGTAATATTGCAAAAAAAATATCAAGAAACCCCAAACTGTTAAATAACCTTATTAGAAGGGTTAACGAGGCACATTCCCACATTGGGACGGTATCCCGGCGGAGGAGCCTCCATGGAAGCTACCACTTTCGAGCTGTGAAGAGATCGGCGGAGTGGCAAGGGTGTAAATCTGGAGGGGACTCGGGGGCAAAAAGGGGAATTCGATCGGAACCGAAGGATGGAATGGAAGGGATTATAGAGACGCACTGAGACCATTCTACAACCACGAGATTATGAGATAGATGCCCATTGGAAGCTTACCATTTTTCTGATATATCCTCGTAATTTGTAAATTTTACTACCCCAGGATATGCGAAACAGATAAACAGGCCTAGGCCCATTATTCAAGGCCTATTAGTTACTAATTAGAAATTGGGCTTTCTCAAAATAAATAATAGGGAAGGGCCTAAAGATATCAAATTAATCGCACTTGAACAATTTTTCTTTTTTTGTCTTCTTGCTCCTTTTTATTTTCTAAATTTGTTCTCTTTTCTCTTTTATTTTTATTTTTATTTTTTTCTCTTTTTCCTTTAAAAAAAAAGATTCGGGAAAAAGTCTAGTTATACATAAATGGGTATGGGAAGAACAATTTTCTTAACTTTTATTTTAAATAAGATAAGGGTCAAACTTCTCATCTTATATTTAATTGATAAATTAAAAAAATAAGATATAAAAGAACCAAAAAACATGAAATTGCTCAATGAGTATTGAGCAGAAAAAAAAAAGTTACATCTCTCTCTCTCGTAATACTTGGCCAGGAAATTCAAAAATAAAATAAAAAAATATTTTTAAAGATTCAATCGTCTCTAAAAATGTCCTTAATCTTCTTTTAAAATAATTTTAAAAATTGTTCTTCTAAAAATTTTGCATTGATGAATTGTGCGCAGTAAGGTATAAAATCGTTACCTTGTGTAGTTGTGAAGTCACATCAACGGCCGACATATATCTTCGGAAAGTTAAAAGGACAAGATTTAAAATTTCTTTCATTTTTTCAAAGCATGACAAACTAACAAACCTCTTGTAGTTGGTAAGGTGCCAAGGGCCTACTTGTATATGAATTTTTATGGATGGGATACTTGGCGTATTTGACACCATGGATATCTACTCTCTCATTTTGGTTAAAAATGAAATTGCATAGCAACTTGCCAGCTTAACTAGGTTCAGTGATCATATCATAGTGTCTTTTTTATACTTTATGTTTGTTTTCTTCCTGTTTTTTTTTTTCTTGTTTTTTTCCTTAATTTTAATACAACTGTTTGGGTCTTTGCAAGTTGTCCAAAAAGCTTCTTTGCTATATATGAAGTTTTGAAACCATGGATCATAGGATCTTATAATCTATCTCCATAGAGCTATATGAGATATTGTAAAACTTGAGAGACCAAAAAATCAATATCATTATTCATGCATGCACTTTTCTTTGTATGATCAATTGGCATAGGAACGTTGATTTTTAGACACCTTAACATGCACCAAATAACATTGAAATCCATGGGGTTTTTAGAAGGGGAAATGATATTTTTACTCCTAACAAATTTTCAAGCAGATTAGTCAACCATTTTTTTTTATGCTACATAGTTCTGAACCTTGTACAATTTCGACTACTGTGAATCCCAAAAAAAAAAAAAATTCTAAATTTTATACATGATGATTTTATAGAATAATAAAATTAATTACTAATGGGGCTAGAATTCCATTGTTAGTTTTAGACAAATATTTATTGTGTAAGAGCAAAGTTAGCACATGTTGCAATTACCAAGAGAGTTTGGTGAACATATTTTCTAAATTTTTTTTTATTGGTTTCAAACGACGAATTTAAACTGTTGAAACTAATCTACTTCATGAGTAATGCATGTACATTCAAAATTTAATTTTTTTTAATTTATTTAGTACAAAATTGAGTAGTAAGAAAAATAATGAAAAATGAATGTATAAAATAACTTAATTTGGAATTGGAATTCTCAAATGCTCCCAGGAAACAATTATTGACTTAATAGTTCTAAGTAGGTGGAGTAGAACTAGGGTGTTCTTAAGCTCACCAAAGTTTGGTGAGCTTAACTCTAAAACTCATAAAATTGATTTCAAATGACGAATCCGAACCGTTGAAATCCGTCTACCTTACATGTGATCCATCTACATATGAAATTTTTAAACACTCGAATTAATTTAGTATAAAGTTAAGCAGTCAAAATTAGAAGGTTAATAAATTAATTTTAGTGCATTCATTTTTGAACTTTTTTTTGACCGCTTGACTTTATACTAAATTAATTCGAGTGTTTAAAAATTTCATATGTAGATGGATTACACGTAAGGTAGACGGATTTCAACAGTTCGGATTCGTCATTTGAAATCAATTTTATGAGTTTTAGAATTAAGTTCACCAAACTTTGGTGAGCTTAAGAGAACCCTAGTTCTACTCTAAGTGAGTAGGTGATATTTTATTGAGAGAAAAAATAAAAAATAAAGAAGGGGTCATTAACTAAATTGCACCAAGGTCCAGTAATAAAGAAGCAATCATTATGCAGTTTAAAATCTGGGCCTAGTTATCTTTTTTATGATGATCCTGGACCCGCACAACAAAAATGTGAAAAAGAAAATTAATGCATTCTTTAAGGATAAAATTAAGGCGATGTGGGCCACTATGACATGAAAGAGAACTCTATCTTTCCTTCCTCCAATTTTATGCTTAAAATTATAAGTTTAAGTTCTTTTAGTGCTTATTTTTATACTAATACCAGTACTCTACTGGTACCAGAGAATTCAGAGAATTAGAGAAAAACTCGTTGATGTACCTGTGTACAACCAAAGAGGTTCCCATCCTTGGGCCCAAGATTAACATGGAGCAACTTCTGGTGTTATTTTTGTTTTTTTATCGGATTTCGTACTAAAAAAATTTATTCTGATTCTGTTTAATATTTTGATCAGTACGGAATGGCTGATGTAAAACAAGGACAACAATGAATCATGGTGTCCTTCTTAATGTACAGTTTTATAGGTTCCTTTGCATTGAAAATGTAGCTGAACAGTTTGAAGTTTAAAGCCGACTTGGCGTGTTTCAATTTATTGAGATGGATGACTTATATTGACATGTAAAAACGAAAGGGAAAAAAAATGAGAGGTGAAAATTCACAATTGCCATTGTCATTTCTTGAGCTGACTTAACATGTTTTAGTTTATGCGGATTTAGCATACATTTCGAATTATAGGTCGTGTTTGATTGCTACTTATAAATTTAATGAATCTTGCTTATTACATCTTAATTGTTATATTTCACACTTGTTTTACGGTTTAAGTTATGACTTAAATTAATTCGTCTAGAGGAGTAAGATGTTCAAAAATGAATTTATATATAAAGCTCTGGGTCCTACAAACATAGTCAGTGTGAGGTAAGTTGGTCCATATTAAGAAGTATAGTGACTTATTTTAAACTAACTCATTAATTTATTGCTTCACATTCAGATATGATTAAGGGCAGAGTCAGACCTTCAAATTATGAGGTTAATCATGAATGAAAATCAAGCGTATCAAATTTTTGTGTTGCAGATAGGAGTCAATTTGACATTTCCATAATATTTTTTTGCTAAATTATATAATAATTATCAATAAACACAAAAATTATGAAAAAAAAAATGAGATTCAATTCAACCCATTTACCTCCGCCTCTTAATACGACTATAATGACAAATAATTCGTTCTGATATAAAAAATAAATGAGAAAAAAAAAATGATAGCTGAAAATGAAAATGCAACACCAGCCATCCGTTTTTTCCACAAGCTCCAACACAGTAAACTATTTGAATCACCTGTTCTTATAACTTTATATATAGGGAGTACAGAGTACTATATATAGTACAGCACATAGTCTGTCGAATCAATTGATTATACAATCAGATTGAGACAGATTAAAATGTCTTGATTTGTGACGAGTCAAGTCAAGTCTGATTTATATAACAACATAATAATTGGAGTATTCACGCTCTAAAAGGAGATTATAATTAATTCAAAAGGTCGGTGTACTTCCAAGCGAATTAAATGGCCACACAATGGAAAGATACAAATAAGAGGGACAAAGGAAAAAGGCCATGTATTAAACTAAAACAGATGAAGTAATAAATTAGCTTAGGTCATGCATGCGAGATTAATTGTATTTTTCTAGTTAGGTGCATCCACCTCATCAAATTCAAAACATATTGGTTCAGCTAGTGCACCTATACTGGACCCTTTGATTTTATCTCTTGAACCATATAATAAGTTCAACTGTTTCTTTCTTTCTTTAATCACTTTCCAAAATAAGTAAATGAGAACAACTTCATATATTTTCTCGAAATAGATTTTATGAACGATAATATTTTTTATTAGCATGATAATCGAAGTTGGAAATATACTCTTCATTATTTAGTTAATTGTTAATCGAGTAATTTAAAATTTTAATTATCAATTTTATTAGATCTTGGTTGCTATCCAGATAATTTTGAAATTATATTGGATCTAATGTATGGTTTATTTAAATGGTAAAAATCATATAATGGAATTTTATTTAAAATTTGATGAATTTGATTTGGTTATACCTTCATCCTTACTCCAAGGTTTCAGAGAATCAGAATTGAAGCATGAGAAAATAAAATATAGACACACACACACACACACTCCATGTTTAAGCTCCCATTTTGTTTTTCACAACAACTCCCCTCCTGGTATAAAATATACACAATTTAATTAAATAATAATGAAAAGCTATTTAGAAACCGACAAATCTTAATAAATTATTTTCATGGTCTGCAAGTTAATATATATAAAAAAAAACATAAAAACAACACACTGACACAGTTGATTATGATAAATGCGAGTCATACGATGCAGGATAAGTTTGAAATTCGAATTCGCTTAGAATAATTATAAGAAACAGAGAGGCATGGCATGCTCTTAAAAAAATTGTCATATGTAATAAACATGCACGGATGATGTCTGGCGAAGTCGAGATCTCCCAGGTACCTGAGGTACAATAAGTAAATCCAGACCGTTATTTTAACTTGGTACGAATCTCAAAGTAGAGTCTCTATAGTTTCCAGTTTCCACATTACTGGATTGAGTTTGATTCGACTAAGATTAACCTGAGCCGTCTGTTTATTTATATTGCATCTGAGGTACAGGGGGATGGAGACTCTTGTCTGGCAGCATACTCTGGCACTGGCAGCATTGACAGCAAAATTGCGAAGATTGAATCAAGTGAAGAGGCATTTGAACGAACCTCAATCTCACATCACATGCACTTCAACGGTTCAACCTAGTTAGGATCCTCTGTGTATTGAAAAGACTTGTAAGAAATTGTGTGGCGTTGACGACTCATGAGTCATGAGTCATGAGTCATGACATGACCAGTTACTGTTTTTTTTGGTAGGATATTTATTTTCATGCTTTCTGGGAGGATATCTCATGAGAGTCATGACATGACCAGTTACTGTTTTTTTTCGTAGGATATTTCTTTTCATGCTTTCTGGGAGGATATCTCATGAGAGTCATGACATGACCAGTTACTGTTTTTTTTCGTAGGATATTTCTTTTCATGCTTTCTGGTAGGAGATCGTATCAGTTGTCATGCAAATGACCTTCATTACAGTTTTTTTTTTTTAATTTATTTTAAAAATTATAAGAAGATTTCTTTAATAATATTTGTATTATTTTATTTAGTGTCTTTTTTGAATTATTCTCAAATTTGTCGATGTATTGGACAATTATTTATTTTTTTATCTTAGAGAAACCTTAATTTTGTATTCATTCAAAAAAAATAGTAGCTTCCATTATTTTTATGGCTACCTCTCAAGCAATAAGGTCATTTATGTACACTGGAGTTTTCCTTTAATTAATAAAAAAATAAAACACATCTTCTTTTTGGAGAATCATTATTCATTTTGTGGCAAAAATGTTACATCACTACGAACAACGTTTTTTTAATAAGGTAACTCTTTCAGAATCAGCACAATTAATCTTAATTGTTGCTTCTTTCATATCATATTTCACATCAATATTTTAATATACGTTTTGTTTTATAGAACAACAAGTTATTATCAGAAATCATGAATTTCAGACCTTGTAAAAATATTTTGGAATCATGAACTTGACATTATTATTCATCTATCAAACAGCTCACACGGTGTGGTACATAGTCACAGGATTCCGAATTTAATCTGAATAATTTTTTTTTTTATTTCTAACCGAACATCGAATTATTCAGTTGACCGAACTTTGATTAAATTAAACCCGAATAATTTGCAGATTTTATGAATTTTTTTTCCAAATTTTTCTCATAATTTTTTTTTTGGTTTTTTTTTTTTCTCTTGCGAACTAAGACCTCTGATCTAGATAATTCTAAATTATTCGCGAATTATACCAGAATTATTTCCGAATCATGACTTTTTGATCTCATTGAACATAACCCAAATAATTTACTGTATGCTTAAATCTGCCACAGAGAATCAAGAGTATCCAACTAGGATTCGCCATGAAATGTACATGTATCATGTATGTATTCATCATTAATTGCCTTGTTCAAAGCTTAGCTAAGTGCATGTGCTTGCTATATAGTATAGGCAGTTTGGTCTTGTATACTATGGTTACTGATTAGTCTATTTTAAGGCTTGGTTAAGTTGAACCCTTCACTAAATGGATAGATTCCCTTCTCCACTGTTTCTCGGTGGTTACACCACTTTCTTTTCAGATTATATAATCGAGTTAGGCTAATATGACACTAGTGTTATATAAAACTAAATAACACCACATCTTAAATCTTTAGATCTGCTTTAAGATCTATAATATCCGCTTTTGCTGTTCAAACACTTTATTTTGTACGGATTTTAAAGCAGATCTAAGGGTTTAAGATGTGGTGTTATTTAGTTTTATATAACACTAGTGTCATATTAGCCCAACTCTATATAATCTCAACGTGAAAAATCTGTAGTGACGAATATGACCTCACCTTTTTCAATAATTAATGAACTCGTGATAATGTCAAAAAAGATTTAAAACAACAACTGTTGTTCAAGTCACTCCGACAAATAAGCATTAGAAAAAATTGTGAATAATTAATTTTTCAGTATTTATTTATGCTGAGATTTCTCTATCAAATAGTTAAGTTATGTAAATTTATTTGAAATTCTGATAATCTACTTATTAAGATTTGACGATATTCCTTGATAAATATAGATGAGAAAAACTAGGGTGTGATGTGTTCACCAAGAGGGGTTGGTGAGCATCTCTAAAAGACTATCGGATTGATTTTGAACTACAAATCTAAATCGTTGAAATTCATGTACTTCGTGAGTGATGCATGTTCATGTAAATTTTTTTAAGTTTTAAATTCATTTAGTACATGATCAAGTGATTAAAAAAATAATAACAAATGAATACATAAAATAATTTAAAAAATAACTTACAAAATTTTCATTGTTTTGACAGCCTGACCATGTGACAAATAAATTCAAAACTTCAAAATTTTTTGCATGTACATGCATCACTCACGAAGTACATGAACTTCAACGGTTTGGATTCGTAGTTTGAAGTCAATTTAATAGCTTTTTGAAGGTGTACTCATCAACCCCGCTTGGTGAGCACATCACACTTGAGTTTTGCTCAATATATAGAGGCCGATGTAAGAAGGTATGGGATTAATTGACCCTCATTTTTTTTCTTCTATTTTTTATATTTATGTATGATTTAATTTCTATATAATTTAGAGTAAAATGTTATGTTATTATAAAATTAATTTTTATTCTTTGCAGAAATTTTTTATATAATTGATCTTTATATATTGATTTTCATAATTCGAAAGTTTGAATCAACTCCAAAATATAGATTTCAAATTTGATCAAAAATTATATGCACAATACTAACGATAGGCTATTGTTTTTTTTTTTTCATTCTTTTTTTAAGGTCCGAGAACAAAATATGTATATTTTATTATTTTTCTTATTCTTACCCCTTTTCCCTGGCGCATTCACTCTATATCCTTCATTGTTAAATTTCCAAAATTTCTCCCTGGCAACAAGCCTTTTGAAATGTGAATTATATTTAATTTACATTATTCTACGTGAACTCCGATATTTAATTTAGGAGAGCTACTATGGATAATGATTTGTCGTTACTGGATAATGATTTAAACGTGTGGTGCATGTAAGCTTGTGTCGTGCAAGTTAATGATTCGTCGCATGAATTGTCGCCATGAAATGTTTCCAGAGAGATGAGAAATTAAAATTAATTGAATGTACATTAATTTTGAGTATATCTAACACGAGAATATGTATGCGAGTAAAACTGAGCCAGGTAATAATGAAGCTCACGTTGTTTGTCTCTTGTTTTAAATATTACTGATCCCCTGCAAACTCCGTTACAGCCCCAATTAATGACCTCCCGAAATAAGTGCTCTATTTTTTTTTAACTAGATAAAATATTACAATGTATAGCATATAAGCATGCAGGGTTTATACTTTATAAATATACCATTATATAAATCTACCATGCGTATATAAATGTTGTTCTTCTGTGGAGTGTTGTACAGTCTACAGACCTACATGTGAACAATATGGATTCCTTAGATGTGTATTTGAAGAAGTTAATTACTTGTTACAACGAATTTTCTTTTGTTTTTCTCGAAAATAGTTGCAATATATTTAGTTTTCTTCTGGTGAAAAATACAAGGACCCCTTATATAGTTATATATTTGTAATAGAGTCTCAAACATTTCTTGTATTTAACATTTATACATACTTCTTCTTTTTTATATTAAGTAGTCCTTGCCATTAGTATTTCAACGTTTGTCAAGCATAAATCAATACTATTTAGCTCATACATATATAATAAAACTATGAGTGAGTCTATGGTACTATGCATATTACGATTTGTTACCGTGCTTGTAACGTTCTAAACTTGATTATAAAAAATATATATATATATGAGAGTCTATTTGCAAAACATATATATATATTTTTTAATTTAGATATAAAGGAATTTAAATCAATAAATTTAAATTATATATATATGTTATTATAAAATTGTAAATATAAATTTGACATATATAGATATATGTACATTGAATTTAGAAAGAATGAAATGCATATGTAAATATATAAATTGATATATTTAAAATATATATATATATATATATATATTATAAATGTTATATATATGTTATATATTGAATTTAAAAGGATTTGAATGCATTAAAAGTTTATACGAGGCTATATATGCAAAAGATAAACCCTTATGTAATAAATGAAAGATTGAAGGACCAAATTGCAAAAGTACCAAAATCATGTCATAATCATCTCCTTGTACCGGTTGGTACCATTGGTACCGTGAGAAAGAAAGAGAGGCAAGAGTGAGGCGCAAGAGAGGAAGAGAGAAAGGGAGAGAGTGAAATTCGCGCTATCGATCGAACGGTTTGTAGATTCGAGATCCAGATGAAACCCTCTACGCAATTAAGCAATCAATTTGGTATAAATCTCTATCTCTCAATTTCTATTCAAAACCCTAGTTTCGATTTGATTTGGATTTATTTCGTTTAAAGTTTGAATTCGAATTTTGACTTGTTATTAGATATATTCAAGTCCATTTACTTGACTCATTGAGTTTAAATTTGTGAATTGAGATTTAGGGTTTTGGAAATAGGGTTTTGGTTTTGAGAACTTAATTGGGGGTTTTGAGATTCTGAAATGTTGGGATTTGTTGATATATTTAGATTGGAACCCGATTGATTGTTTAATCGAATTACTAACTTGTATCGATCAAATTATGACGTAAATAGATAAAAAGGTTGAATTGTTATGAACCTATATGAATAGTGTAATGAACATGGTATAAGTTACCAAGTATAGTAGTATGCATGATCGGGAAAATGCGAGAATTAACTGAACCTAAACAGGACCTTTACGGGCCGCAACCAACCCTGTACTTAGTCAATTCTGTTGATCTGACCTGTGACTGCTGCGGGCCGCAAAGGCTTGGGCTACGGGCCGAAAGTATAGTGTAGATGTGTTATAAATGGTGTATTCTAAGCCGAATCAAAGGAACATCGAACCGTAATTATACGAATGTTAATTATATAGTAATTATAGCTGATTAAACCCTAATTGTACATATTCTAAATAGAATCTATAAGGCAACCGAGTACGGGATCGCACGAGACGTCTGAGACATAAGGTTGGTATACGAGCAGCATATTCAGGTGCGGGGGTTTCTGGACTTGTCTGATATTTTATTTTCAGAATTAAATTATTGTTTCGTTTGACATGTTGAATATTTATTGATTGCATTATGTGAATTGTGCATCGTATAGCATAGCCCAATCTGATTGAAACTGAATTCTGAAACGTGAATGACTTGCATACTGGTATGGTTTATAATTGTGTCGATCTATTATGATATGATCTTAGATAGATAGTCATCGGAATTGGAAAAAGGAAAGAATGGTATGGGTCACCAAAGAGTGACGAATTTGCAAAACCTGGCGCGCAGGTTTTGGTAGGACTCTAAAGCTTTAGTTTACCTAGGCTGCCGTAAGCCCTCGACCGGTTGAGGCAGGGGCAAATGTGATGATTTGTGGATTGTATGAATATGGTGACCAGTGTGAACGTCTAAAGCATTATCCGGCGTGATATGCATTTGAATGATCTATTGAGATTACGTTCTAAAGGAATTGATTGAATTTTCTGAATATGACTTGTAACCAGAAACTTAGGAAACGGTTAAGCCAAGCACTACAGATGGGTGTCAACATTAGGGTGGTAATTGGGGGTCCATCTGTAGGTGTCTGGAACCCTACAGGTGTCGACGGGAACGAAGGGTCCAGTTGGATGGTACATCTGTAGTTGCTACCAGACGTAATTAAAAGAATTAAGCCCTATATGTTCTTTAACTTGAGATTCGATTTTAATAATTCCTCTGTTGTGATTTCATTTGATTAACTGCTGTCAGCTATATGCATTTAGCTTTATATACTGTATATATATATATGCACTGTGTTGAATGTGATTTCTTTTTGAAAATAAAACTTGATTCCAAGTCCAGGGATCCGTTGTGTCAAATTATCGCACTGAGAATTTATTCTCACGCCCGTTGGGTTATTCTTTTTCAGGTTCTGGTGCAGCCGGGAGCGGTGAGACTCGTCAGTCCTAGGCCCTCGGTATTTGTCTCTCTTTACCAGTGACTTGTATTATATGTATGATACTTGTCGAGTATGGTGATGGGATTGTGAGAACCTTTATATATTTTGTGTGTTTTGTGATATGTTGTTGTTATGATATGATACTTATGTATATATGTATATATACTTATGGTTGTGATATTACTTTCATATATATAGTATGTTCAGGTATGTGATGTGATATATGTTTATTTATGTGCATTTAAATATTCTAGGTTGTGTAGATGTGTGGAATTGAATGTTTGAAATGGGTAAATTTGGGGTATGGGATAAATGAATCGTAATTGCCTTGTAGGCATACGGGAAACCGTATGTTTACGGCAGGGATCCTGTCGCATTTTGTACAGGATGGCTACGGGGTGTGACAGTGCTATGACTCTATATTCGAGTTTTCAAATTCTAATGGTCAATCTGAACCGTTCATCTTGTTCTCTATATTAATATGTGTTTGGAGACCAAATTTTACATTTTTTGAAAATTTTTTACTATTTTTTTTAGATTTATTGAAAATCACTGTTTTTGGATGGTCCAGAATTTTCAGATCAAGTGATTTTCTAAATATCTAAAAATATAGTAAACAATTTTCAAAAAAATATAAAATTTGGTCTCCAAACACATATTAATATGGAGAACAAGATGAACGGTTCGTATCGACCGTTAGAATTTGAAAACTTAAATATAGAGCCGTAGCACAATAACAATCCGTGATATGCATAGTACCACAGACTCACTCTAAAACTATTATATCACTCGCCAAATTAAATCAAGCTTATATATGGCCATCAAATCATAATGATCCTGTCAAACTATTTAATTCTGCATTAGTCCTTAAAAAAATGAGATTTCACACGTGAAAGACGATAACAATTAAAGGTCAGCTTCACATGTCCGATACCACTTTTGTCATTTCAATCAATTCGTTGGTTTTGTTTTGGAAAAAAAAAAAAAATTAACATGAATGTGTGTGATTTTTTTTTTTTAATAAAAGAAGGGATTATGTTTGAATATTTCACGTATTTTACTTAAATAAATGAATGAAAGTAAATATTTGCAACTACCTATGAAATACAATGAATTATTTATTTAGTTTAAAAATGAAGTGGAATATTTGAGACTTGAATGCAAATACGGACGGATCCTTGACTCCTATTTCCCCTTGTACTCACAATAAGAGCAATAAAATTATGTTATCTCGCGGTTTAGCAGAACAAACCAAACCCTTCTCCCTTGCTGGCCCGCGGTCCCACACTACAGCATTGAGCTGGGCGTGTCGGCGTGTTAGCAAGCCAGGTCACAGAACCTCCAATTCCCATTGCCCTCTCCGAGCAAACATATATGTAACTGGTCGAAACTCGAAACTAGGTAGCAAAAACGACCCGTTACATGAAACGGCACGGTAGAAGAAACCGAGAAATTCTAAATTTAGATTATCCGGGAGGGATCTCGAAATTCTGGCGTTCAGGAATTAATAATTTTCAACGATTTACTGTGAGTCTGTGGGGGCGTCATTATCTACTCGTGCTATTGGTATAGTATTGAGTTATGGTTCTTCGAAGGAATTTCACGTGTGCTTTTTAATATCTCAAAAGAGTTAGGCTGGGTTGCTATGGATAGCATAGTGGCCTCTATGCTACGGCTCAATATTCGAGCTTTCAAAATCCAAACGGTCGATCCGAACCGTTCATCTTATTCTCCATATTAATATCTGCTTGGAGACCAAATTTTATAATTTTCTGAATTTTTTTACTATTTATTAAGCCACTTTGAAAATCGCTAATCCAACGGTTTTACTGTTTTGTGCAGTCACCGTTGGATCAACAATTTTGTAAAATAGTTAATAAATAGTAAAAAAATTCAGAAAATTATAAAATTTGGTCTCCAAGCAGATATTAATATGGAGAATAAGATGAACGGTTCGGATCGACCGTTTGGATTTCGAAAACTCGAATATTGAGCCGTAGCATAGAGGCCACTATGCTATCCATAGCACCCCAGCCTAACTCATCTCAAAATTACGTATATTTTTTTTCTAAAATTCAAAATATATAAGCTATAAATTTACCTAATATATTAGTTTTTTTTTTGTTAAAACTCATTTTAAATTTATAAAGTGTCATTTTATTTTTTATTAAAAAAATTAAAATATGTAGTATGTTTAAAAAAAATGTTCTATTTATCTTATGACTGATCAATTTTTGAAGATATATAATTTATTTTTTCTTTATTTGTAATGAATACACATAATATTTAGACATGGTTTGTGTGAGCATTATAATTAAGAAAATGAATCTACTCTTACAACTCACTAAGTACAAGATCGGATATTTCTCTTAAGCGAGCTATTGTCTACTATTTTTAACAAGAAAAAAAAATGAGTACTTTATAAAGTTAAAATGAGTTTAAATAGAAAAGTCAATAATTAATAAATTTGTGAGTTTTTGAAATTTAAAGGAGTAAATATGATATTATTAATTTTAGAGCAAAAAAATATATGTAATTTCGATATTTTTGAGGGGTATACATGAAATTCCCCCCTTATTCTTATATGTAGTTGTTAAAGATGAACTAAAAATTGAATGATCAATTTTGCAACAAAGAATAAATATTAGTCACACAGAAAAAACTACTACATAAATAAGCAAACAATAAGCATAACAGAAAAAAAGATAAATATCAGTTGATATAATAAATCTACAATAGCATTATAATTATTTTGGAGGTGAGAGGAAGAAAATGAAAGAGAAGAAAATGTGTTTTTAGAGTTAAACTGATTCAAATCAACTTGAGTCGGACTCAGATTCAGGTTCAGATTTACTTTGAAAAACATGTGGTTGCTAATAAAGAAGTCTCCCGCTTAAAGATGTTTTCAAAATATTATAATGAGATGCGTTTTCTATTTAATATTAATAGTTTTTGCATTTTCAAAATAGTATTAATAGCTTTTTCATTCCTGAGTAATTTATGGATGCATATTTTCTAAGTTTACATATTTTTTACGATATTTATGTTTGTATATTTTCTATGTTGCAATTAATGTTATAATATCTTCAATGCTACATGTAATACGTTAAATAAAGAGAAAATGATATGATATGAAGGGTAGTTGAATCAAAATTTCCAATTTTTTTTCTTATTTTCTATTTGCTACTTAGCATGATAATTTGTTTCTAATTTCACTAAACTACTTCAAAACCTATCACTAACGGAGTTGAAAGTTAGAACCGAGTTTGCATCATAAACATAAAAATGTACAATAACATTTTGTCAATTATAATTTTTTAATGAAAATTAAAATTTAATTCAAGTAAGATAAAAGAAATTATTCAAATTTTAAATCTAGTAAAAAGAATATTCAAATAAAAATACTTTAATAAACATGTTTTCAATTTTGCCAAAATACAATTAGCCACTTCGGCAACAGTGAATACTTAATCTGGTCGAGCGGATTAAAATACCGTAATTCACCATTAAACCATCACTGGGAAGTCGGCACTCAGCACTGCCAAATAACAATTCTAACGTTTCTCCTCTCATCACTTCCCAGTCACGACTCACTGAAAGCGTGTCCTCTGCATTAACTCAAAAAGGAATCTTTTGAGTTAATGAATCTTAACCGTTGGATTCTAAACGGAGCCAATCTAGCCCCTTCTTATGATATAGGTGACCCTTTAATATTAGTGTGGATCTAGTGTGCACGAATCTTAAAACAGATCGGATGGTCAAGATTCATTAACTCAAAAGATTCCCTTTAATGCAGAGGATACGAATTGCGACTGACTGGACCTCCCTCTCGAATTCAAATTACCTGCGGTAACAGAAAGTTTGTTTTTAGATCCAAAACGTCCAATCCAGTTTCACACGAATTTCAAAGAATCGGACGGTCTGTATCTAAACTCAAATATTCTGTTACCTCAGTGGATCAGGGCTCCCTCCCTCTGAAGCTTTAACTCGTTTTTTATTACTGAAACAGCTCCTTAATTTATTGCAACCTGCTGTTTGTATTGTATCTCGTGAATTAAATAATAATTTATTAATTAAGCAACCATCCATCGCTAAACGCTAATCCCCTCCGTACAAACAATCCTACTCAACCTCCTATTTAAAACATATAGAGAGAGAGAGAGAGAGAGTCTCATCAAACCAAAGTGGAAACTTAATAAAATAACGGTGGCACCATTAAAAGAGCGCTAAGAAAGCGAAAACCACACTACTGCATTTGGTTCCTTCCCTCTCACTTTTCAGCTGAGAGATCTAAAAGGGTTCATTTTCGTTGATCTGAGCTGGGAGTTAGTTGCTGTGCGACAGGATTAGATGCAATGCTGGTCTCTTGATTGAATTGGTAAGTCTAGTTTGCTTTATACAAAATTGCTTGATTTGGGAAAGGTTCTAATAATTGTATCCGATTTTTATGCTTTTTTTGGTCGTAAAAGACAAATAAAGGAACCGCTCTGAAAGGTGATTTTGATCCGTTGAAAAGCTGCAAGTGTGATTAGGTGGTTGTAGTAAGTTTTATTTCAATTAAATAACTCAATTGTTTTGATTTTTCTTCTATTCGATCTAGCTTCTTTAATAGAGTAATTTTTCAGTCAATTAATTGAAGTTATTTAATTTGTTACAGAGGGGGGAATCTCTGCAGTCAACTCAAATGTGGATTGAATTAGGTTAATTTTGTTGAAGAGATCAGAAGAAGTTTATTGGTATCCGAAGCTGTTGCCTGGTAACAACTGTGATTTGGTATGATGGAATCACGAATGGACCATTACGAGATCATGGAGCAAATCGGCAGAGGTGCATTTGGAGCCGCTATACTAGTAAATCATAAGCTGGAGAAGAAGAAGTATGTATTTCTAGTAACCTGTTATCTTCAAGCCTTCCTTACCCTTTTTAGTAATATTTGTCAGATAATTTATAAATTGAAGTTTCTTTGTGTACCTTATAATTTTTAATTTACTCAATTTAAAATTTGTGTGCGCTAATACGTCTTTACTAACCATTTTGTAAAATTTAATCTAGTAAATGCACGCTTTATTTTTTATGGTGGTTCTATAATCAAAGCAAACTATTTTGGAGCGTACCTCTTCTTAATTAAATGTTCAAAATTAGTAAGGTCTTATTGAATATTTCTGTCAATCAGTGTAAGAAAATAGCTATATGGAAACTTAAGGTGCTTTGATTATAAAAACTTAATATTTGTCAGTAATTTATTAATTATAGTTTCATTGAATACCTTGTAATTTTCAAATTTACTCATTTAAAAATTGTGTGCACTAATATATCTTTACTAACCATTTCAGAAAAAAAATCATCTAATAAATGCATGCTTTCTTTTTCATGGTGGTTTTATAATCAAAGCAAACTATTTTGGAGTGTACCTCTTTTTAATTAAATGTTAAAATTACTTGGGTCTTATTGATTATTTGGTCAACCAGAGTAAGAAAATAGCTATATGGAAACTTTAGGTGTGACGTGGGTCTTCACAAAAGACATTACTATTTTCAATATATGATATTGTACTGTCCATCTCACTTGGATTAATTATGTAAATATTTCAGATATGTGTTAAAGAAAATCAGGTTAGCGAGACAGACTGAGCGTTGTCGTAAATCAGCCCATCAAGAAGTAAGCAGATTGTTTACTTCAGATTTTTTTTTTTCCTCAATTATATTTCTAAGTTTTCTTTATTTGATAAAACATGCTTATAGATGGCTTTAATTGCTCGATTGCAACATCCTTACATTGTCGAGTTCAAGGAGGCTTGGGTTGAGAAGGTTTTCATTTGTAACCCTTTTTATATTTTTCTTATTAATTTTTTACATGGCTATTTTCAAATTCTTTTCTATATTCTTTTTAGGGATGCAATGTTTGCATTGTCACAGGATACTGTGAAGGTGGAGATATGTGAGTTCTTCTTCCAAACTTTTGTAGTTGTATTTTTTAATGTGATTTGATTTTTAATCCAATTTGTTGCAACTTTTATACTGAAATTGTAATTTTTTTTTTCTAAATAGGGCTGAATTGATGAAAAAACAAAATGGAGCATACTTCCCGGAGGAGGTAAGTAACTAAATTGCCAATTATATAACAATTATCAACACATATCAGTGACTATTGTTACTGACAATTTGGTAATTGATTTTAGAAATTGTTGAAATGGTTTGCACAATTGGTGTTGGCGGTTGAGTACTTGCATTCAAATTACGTTCTTCATCGTGATCTTAAGGTGCATACAGCAATAAATTTTATGTCGTCTCATATTGTATCAGAGCATGCTGATATACTTAATTAAGTAATTTGCTGTCAATTCTTTTTTGCAGTGTTCAAATATATTTCTTACCAAGGATCAAAATGTCCGGCTCGGTTAGTTTGTTTGCAAAAATATAACTTGAGATGTAGTTTGGTAATGACTCTATTGATCCCATGAATTATATCAATTTTGAAGCTATATTTTTATTTTTTTAGGTGATTTTGGTCTTGCCAAGACTTTGCAGGCTGATGATCTGGCTTCTTCAGTAAGTATTTTCCTTTTATCCTGCATACTAAAAAAATGCTCGATACAAGTGCATGGGCTATATGACTTTGTTTTATCTGAGACGTGACTTCACCAGAATACCATTTGTTTTGATGTTGTATTGTTCCAAAACTATGTTTTCAGGATAATATGTATATCTCTCTGAGCTAATACTGTAATACTTGGATACCCAGATTCCTAATATCATAAAATATGAATACCATACCAGTCAGATCCTGTTTCAATTCCTGAGAAAGTTTTACTGGTAAAGTGGTTGCCCAAAGACGAAACAAAATAATAACATTAACTGGCTGGTAGGGTAACATGTAATGACAGTACAAGGATGGAAGTCACTGTTTAATTCTCTTCTTATGCTTGGTTAGGTTGTTGGTACTCCCAATTATATGTGCCCAGAATTGCTTGCTGACATTCCTTATGGATTTAAATCTGACATCTGGTCTCTTGGTAAGATTCATAATTTTTATATTTAATTAATTTGAAAATTTTATCTTCATATTCAATTTGAGAAGTAATTTTCAAATACTTTTGTGTAATAACACTTTCAGGATGTTGCATGTACGAGATGGCAGCACATCGACCTGCATTTAAGGCCTTTGTAAGTCCTTCTATATGTAGTCACGTAGTATAGTTGGTACACAGGTGGGTTAGGTTGTTTGTTATTATTTGAGTTTGGTTCAATGTTGGATCATGTGTGTTTCTAAACGGTTTGCCTTATGTTACTATTTAACCAGATCTCATGTTTCTTCGGTCTTTATTGAGGTTTAAATGATGGTTGGATAGAGCAATAATTGTTATGGGTTTCAGGTGGGGTTGGATTTGGGTGTTAAAAATTATACCAATTTTTATGTTTTAGGTAAATTTTTCTTTGGGTTAGATTTGGTACGTTAGGCATAAGTCAATTTCAAGTTGTTTCAGATCACTTGCTTTTGGGTTGCATCGGGTTTAGCCATGTGGATATTAGTTTTGTTAGACGTAGATCAGGTCTAGTTTGGTTTCAGCATATTTCAACATATTTCAGTCAGGTCCCTTAAAGTTTATGTTATTGCAAGTTCAGGTTGACGTACATTCAATCAAATTATGAATGTAGAAATAATATCACCAGTGGATTAAAAATGCCTATGAACTACATGCACTATGAACTTATGAACATGAGAATAATTGCTAGAGGTTATGTAAAATTTTTTTGGTTTTTGTGAAATTCAGGATATGGCCGGATTAATAAGCAAAATAAATCGGTCCTCCATTGGTCCACTGCCTCCTTGCTACTCGTCTAACTTGTAAGCACACGTATATCTTGATATACAGCATCTATTATGGAAATTAGAGGACCATGTCAGTTGCTGGATGTCTTATCTTTCTGCACTCTAAAATTGTGATCTATTAGATACTTTCTCACAGACATGAAAAGAATGTAAATTCAACTCTCCTTTTTTATATTTTTTATCCAGAAAAACATTTATCAGAAGCATGCTGAGAAAGAGTCCAGAGCACCGCCCAAGTGTAAGCTATTATTTCTGAGAAAAAAGCTATCTATTCCTTCTGTATATCTACTGTGAGTGAGGCTATGGTACTATGCATAGTGCATATTTGTCCGTACTATGGATCAATATCAGTACTTTCTAAGTCCAAACAATCAATCTGAACCGTTCAACGTGATCTTCATATGAAAATGTACCTGTAGATCAATTTTTACATTTTTTAGGATCTTTTTACTATTTTTTATCACTTGATTTAAAGATTCCAGACCATTAAAAAGTGATTTTCTATCTATCTAAAAAATTAGTAAAAAAATTTAAAAAAATATAAAAAATTAGTCTGCAATTGCATTTTCATGTGGAAATCATGTTGAAAGGTTCAGATCGACTATTTGGACTTTGAAAACGTAAATATTGATCCATAGTACGTACAAATCTGCACTATGCATAGTACTATGGCCTCCCTCTATCTACTGTGTCAAACTTGATGCTATTATTTCCATGCATACATAACATGTTCCTTTTTATCCACTGCTAACACAGGCATCGGAAATTTTGAAGAATCCATACCTCCTACCTTACGTAAATCAATACCGACATGTGCCTGATCTGTCACATTTTACTCATTCCCCATCTGACAGACCCAGACAAGTTTCCAAAAGCCGAGATAGAAGCATGTCAGAGAGTCAAGGTAGTAGTAGCCTCTCCAGTAGTGACAAGGACAGTAGTCTCAAGTCAACAGAGACTGACCCCTCTTTGACTGAACTAGACTCAAAACAGCCCAAAACCATTAAAGGGATACTTGCAGCACTTAAAGAGGGGGGTAAGGTGAGAGAGAGCGCCTCTCCAGTTCGGGTTCGTATTGGAGTTACTACTCCTGGTGGTAAGAAACCTGCCATGGAACTGTCTCCTGAGATGTCTAAGCCCTCCAGTTCGAGCTCGTCCAGTTCAAAATCTAATGAGGTTGCACCTGTGCCGGTACATGGATCAGTTAAGGGGAGTTCTGAGTCTACTACTATGAGACGGTTGCAAGCATCACCTAGCTTAAAGCATATGGTAAAAGTAGTGTTTTTTTATTTTAAATTCTAATAAATTACATGTTCGGTCCATGTCATCCTTTATAAATGTCGGTTATTATATTAGTACTCTTTATAATAAAAACTGTAAAGAAGAGAACCATGAGGACTCAAATGAAAACCATATTTTATATAAGGAGATATTTTTTTTGTTATTTCAGGCACCTATAATAGAATCCTCCTCCAAAATCAAACCTACCCCTGATCCCGGGTTGCTATCTGAACCTGTTAAGCAAATCATAGATAATACTGCCATGACAAGGACAAAACCTGTAACATCCATTATACCTAAAAAACCCATTACCTCAAACCTAAAATTAGTCCCACCTGACACTCCTAAACCTGCTGCTACAGCCTCAAAGAGAGCTGCTCCAGGGGTGTCTATAGAGCGTGAGAAGAGCCCATATCGCCCGATCCGAAGCCCGACAAACCAGACAGTTTGCACTCCAAAACCCGATAACACCCCTCCAACCCAGCCTCATGTTATACAAAACAACATGAGTAAACCGGTTATGAAGAGGGTATTATCCCAGCTGTCCCCACCACCTATTTCTAAGGAGGAACCAAGTTCACCTGTTTGCTTGGATTCACCATCTGTTTATTCTAGACCTGATTCTCCTATGGTACAAGAACAAGATTTTGCAACTGAAATTCTACCTAGTTGTGAGCTCCAAAATGAGGATCTGCAAAAGAGCACCACCAGTTCCCTTCTAGAGCCTTCTTTTACAAACTCAGAACAAGAATTTATTTGCAAGGATGATGTATCTACTCCGCATTCACGGACTGGAGAGGACCAGTTCAAAGTCCGAGAGCTTCTTTCAACCATTACTGACATCCCTCAATTTGTATCTACAAAGGGGCAGGTGTCCAGTCAGACAATTGAGAAAAATACAGGCCAGCAGCATCTGGCCCCGCCTTTTGATGATGTCATTCATGTTATAAGGCACAGTAGCTTCCGTGTTGGGAGCGAACAGCAAACATCAGTTGTATCTACTGAGAATGTGGAGTTTGACGTGAGAAGTGTCTCGCCAGGTCTAAGAAATGGGTATGCTGAAACTGCTACCATGAAACCTACTGCATCAGAATCCAACCAAGCAGCTAAGGATGTAAAACCAGATCAAGTAGAATTGAGGCCTGACTTGTCAGAGGTCAGGGTGGGGCCTAAGGAAGAGTCAACCAGCCCATCTCATAAAGAAACCTTAGATGTCAATTCCTCTAGACAAAGAGCTGACGCACTAGAAGGCTTGTTGGAGCTATCAGCCGAGTTGCTACAACATAATAGATTGGAAGAATTAGCAGTTGTGTTAAAACCGTTTGGCAAAGATAAGGTGTCGCCGAGAGAGACAGCTATTTGGTTAGCAAAGAGTTTTAAAGGCATGATGAGTGAAGAGGCCAGTCGAAATGCTGCATAAAAAATTACAGAGGTTTTTTTTTTTTATTGTATGGTTTGGGTCTCTGAAGTTTGGATTATGGATCATAATTTATGATCTTCATTATTGACCCTTTTTTTTGGTGATTTCATATTCTTTCCGCTGTAAATTGAACCTGAATTCCCTTGAAAAAAAAACAAACATAATAAATATGACTGCAATTTGTACCTAATTGACTATATTTAGGAAACATTGGTTAGGTTTAATGCTTTTATTTAATGTAATAATTTAGGTAAGCATTACTATTCTAGTGCAAGTGGACTTACTAGTATTTGGATCTACTGGCAAGCAAAGCTGCAAGAGGACATGACATGCAGCTAACATCACAATACGAGTTGCTTAGGCCCACTCTCTTCTTTATTTTGATTTATAACATCTATTTCTTTTCTCCCTTTACTATCATATGGTCCTTTATGCCCCTCTCCAAACAGTTGAGTTTCCTCTTCACAAAATAAAGTGATATGTCATTTTCCCCTTCTATTATAGATAATGATTTTGCTTTACCCAACTTTATATTGCGAATAATAGCGGTATTTAGTTTCCTGAACTTCAAAAATATGCTCTGGCTCTCTTTACCAATAGCAGTTTTTATCAGGGTCAGGGGATATCCAACTTCTTTTCTATCTTTCTATTTACCTTCCGGGTCCCTCAGATTTGTGAATATTCTTGGATTGTTATCGCAAAAACTAAAAAGGAGAAAAAAAAAGAGTTAAAAGATAAGGAAGAATATACTTGAATTGAGTTGTTTACAAGCTTCACTTTAAGTTGTCACCTTCAAATCCCTTTCTAACCTTGCCTTTTTTTTTCTGGATTGGCCAGTAAAAACAACACT
Organism: Carex pumila; assembly: GCA_033356055.1. Taxonomy (NCBI): domain Eukaryota; kingdom Viridiplantae; phylum Streptophyta; class Magnoliopsida; order Poales; family Cyperaceae; genus Carex; species Carex pumila. The sequence continues at coordinate 51,229 of JARJHM010000452.1, read as the reverse complement.
GATTAGTACAGATAAAATTCTCACAAAATGACCCCAAAATTTCTGACACCTCTTATTTTCTAAAAATAAGATTTCTACTTTGTGTAACATTGTTCAAGTTTCTAATTATCACGAACAAAATATATCAGAAATTGTCTTATTTCTGAAGCGGTTAGGTTCAGTGCACGTCACTTTTCAAATAATAAGTATTAGGGTCATCATGTATAGTATAGAGATGGAGTTTATCAGATATGACAAGTCAAATTTGTTTATTTAAATATTGAAATAAGGGAACGTTTTTCCAGAGTTTTGTGGATCATGGGTCCCACTTGTTTGCATCAATGGAGATGAGTAGATCATTAATTGTTCTTGGTCACCACGAAGTTGTTAGCTATTTTCTTAATTTAATATGAGAAAATGAAACGGAAAAATGATGCATATTTTGACAGCCGATATCTTTAATAGGGCACTATATTTATTTGGTGAATGCCGATCACTTTCCAATCGAGAGGGGACATATTAACAATAATATTTATCTGATAACTAAGATAATTAGTCAAGTCAACAAAATCAAGATAATAAAATTATAGATATTTACCTAAATAGATTGCGTATCAAATTTTGTGGAATTTAGTGGAAGTGTTAGTTGGAAATCAAATGGCCATGAAAACTAAACTGTTAAAATTTTCGAATCAATCAATGAAGGATCAAATAATTTTCAAATTATACCAAATTTTGTTCATAACTTATCTAAAATATATAGAAGATACTATAATATATTTTTATTTTTTTATACTATTTGGATCAATTCCTCATAGTTGTAAATATAACTTATTTTTTTTCCTGATATTACGTAATTTTTACACATTACATGTCTCATGATCAGTTTGCATATTCAAGTATATGATTTTTTTCTCAGCTCAGCAAAATTAAAAAGAAAATAATGACCATATGGTTTTTCTTAATTCTTTCTCTCTTTTGTTAGATTCTACTCAAAAAGAAAACAAAAAGAAAAAAAAAATTAAAACTTTATTTGTCAAAATGTCAAAGTAAACTGGTATCCACACCGGGGACTAGAATGTTTTGATCTCTAGCTTTAAGGTGCAATGTGATTCACAGAAGTCACATATAACTTTCTGGTGTGGGTCCCACTGATTGAAGACCATAGGAGAGCACCATGTTTGACGTAGACCTCCATTAAATCCCTTGCCTTTCACTCTGATATTTTTTTCATGATTACTAATTAAACATAATACGCGTCCGATCATGAAAGATAATTATACTTGTTTAATTAATTTGTTTCACAATTCAAACAATATGTTATTTCTTGTATATGTTGTTGATTATTTTAAAACAATAGGGGTTATTTCTTGCTTGCTCATGGATAGTTAGTTAACAATATGGTCCGATCGATCTAGTATTATCTAGTTTTATCTGATAATTCCAGTTACCGAATCCAGAACTTAATAACAATAATTAATTAAGATCTTGCTTAAGTACTTCAACATAGTCATGGACTCAACTGTCACTATCTTTTGCATAATTTGCATTGCATCCCTAGAAACACACAAATTTATTCCAAATTTTGTGACCTCTCAGCTTATAATTTTGATATATATATATATATATATATATATATATAGGACAAAACCACAACTTATGTACCACTGATTGATCTGAAGGGTTCATAAAATATATTGGCGACTTTGTCAAGGTCTCCTCACAAAATTATGCACCCAAAGAGAAAGAGGTCATACATGTAAAGAAAGCTTTCTTCATATCTCTCATTCAAACTAGCACACAAACAGTACCAAAAACCATGTCGGCTAAAGATTGCGGTAACCATGGAGGATACTGGGGGGAGCGCAAGTTCTGGCACCGCCTCTGCGGTTGTTTACTTTTCCTAATAATCATTGTGGGGCTTGCAGTTCTTCTCGTATGGCTTATTCTTCGCCCGACAAAACCGACTTTCAGTCTACAATCCTTCTCTGTCCTCAATCTAACAGTGTCTAACTCTGATCAGAGTTATAATTATACAGTTGTGACTGCTACACTTCAACTCACTCTCTATGCCCGTAACCCTAATTCGCGCGTAGGAGTTTACTATGATCGTCTCCACACGTTTGCTACCTATAGGTACTCTAAACTACTTCTGTCCTATTTTTTCCAATCTAGTTAGAAACAAAATAGCTTGAAAGATCTAGAACTTGCTATTTATTTTTTCATTCTAGCAAAACTTTTTTGATTAGAAACAGAGACAGTAAAAATGTCATTGACTTAGATGATATAATTATTTCTTTATTATATATATGCCAATAATAGATACATCTTATATAATTTTGAACAATAACTCTCATAGATTTCATAGTTCACAATATGGGACCACTGAATTTTTGTCATAATAATCTAAAAAGTAGGCTTCCGGGGAAATGCTACAAATAAATTAGTTAAAGAATTTTAATTACAAGTTGGTTTTTACTGTGCAGCAATCAACAAATTACTGCTGCAACAACCCTTCCTGCAGCATACTTGCCCTCAGGTGATTCGGTCATATGGGCTCCTTACATTTCGACACCTACTGGTGGCGCATTTCTTGCACCTTCGCTCGGCAACTCATTGGCTCAGGATCAGGCAGCAGGCATCCTGCTCTTACACGTGGAGGTAACGGGAAGGCTTAGGTGGAAAGTCGGTACATGGGTCTCTGGCGGTTACCACCTCGACGTATCTTGTCCCGCATATTTATCTATTGACAGTAATGGTGGCGGTTTCCATTTCCGGGAAATCGCCGGGTGTACTGTTGATATTTGATACACTGAAACTATGAGATAATTTTTTTAAGAAGCACAAGGGTTTTAAATAAGGGGAAAATCATAAAGTATATTTCTTTCTTCTGCTGTCATGAGGGACATATATGTAATTTTGGGAGTACAGCCGTGTTCAAGTGTATTACTATGAAAACGATATATTTCTCATTGATTGCTCTTAAACAATCTTTTAGAAAGTGCATTGCCTTTTCCTGAAATCAAATAATCACTAGACCACCGTCACATTTGCAAAACCCAGTATACACAACCAAGTTAGCCAACAAAGAGCTTTAAAGTTCGTATTGATTATAAATGGTCTAACGTTCGTGCACTTCAATGTAACATTCGTATATACCTTTTTTTTTCAAAGAAAAATTAGGCCTCTAAAATCAAATTTGCTCTTTGGAAGTAATGATAGTAGAAGTTTGCATTGCTGTACCAACAAAAAAAAAAAGATAAATTATGATAAAATTGTAGAATATGTGACAACCAAAAAAGAAAAGTTGAAATGACACCATGAATCAGAGAGGTAGAAAATGACACACAGACACACTGAAAATGAAATTTACCAACTTGCCCCTATCTTAATTGCTTGGCAATTACTCCGTTTACTAACGTTGTTGAAATTTTGCTCCTATTAACCTAGGTAATAATTTATTTTCCTTCTTGTCGTCTTCTCTTTTTATTTTTACTTCATTTGAGATTAATTAAGAATCCCACAATCAAATCAGGTATTCCAATCCGGACTATGCTCAATATAATATGGCATAGCAAGGCCTTTTTAGCCCGAAAATAATAGTATCACTTTCTGTTCTTCTATTATATTTATGATGTTGGTTCTTCTATAATAAATATGGCCGGCATGAGCCCAATAATATCCTCGACTGGTTACAGATATAGGCCTATTAATATAGCCTAGTAAGGCCTTTTGTCCCAATAACAATATGTTAGGCCTCAAATTTTTTGTTGGACGATGTTTTTTTTGTAATCATGTTAGGCCTCAAATGGGCCCATTACATCCTGGGCTGGTTAAAAATGTAGGCCCATCAAGAATTACCCCTTCATTCTGAAGTTCTAACGCTACACGATGTACTTTTGATTATACCTACCTTCTCCGTGAAAAAAAAGACGTAATTAATTTGACTTGCGTCTAGGGGTGTCAACGGGTACGATACGGATCGGGTGAGATATTTTTATATCCGTACTTGTATGATAATAAAAAAAAATCTCTACTCTTACCCGTATTTTCGAAAATGGTACGGGTCAAGTAAACAGATAAAAGAGTGTCATTAACATTTCAATTTGAATTTTTGATGAAATATTTTTCAAAATAAGAAAAAAATAATAATGAATACCACTAATTTGTATGATGAAAATTTAATAAAATACAAGAATTTATAATTGTATCATGTATCATTTTTATACAAATATATATCTATATATGATTTTTTTTTAAATTATCTTATACGAAAAAGGGTAAAATAACGAAAAAAAATCATTACCCTTACCCGTACCCGATTAGCTAACAGAAAAAAAATCTTATCCTTACCCGTGTGCCATTGACTCCCTATTTGCATTGCAACACGAAATACCTCGTCCTCGTCAGTTATATATACTATTTAAATCAATAAAATATGAGTAGAACTAGAGTGTTCTTAAGCTCACCAAACTCTACTAGGGTGTTCTTGAGCTTACTAAAGTGTTTGGTGAGTTTAACTTTAAAACTCATCAAATCGATTTCAAATGATAAATCCGAACTGTTAGAATCCGCTTATCTTGTGAGTGATGTGTCTACAGGTGAAAATTTTAAACATTCGAATTAATTTAGTATAAAATCAAGTGGTCAAAAAACGTTCAAAAAATAAATGCATTAAAATTAATTTATTAACCTTCTAATTTTGACCGATTGACTTTATACTAAATTAATTTAAATGTTTAAAATTTTCACATATAGACGCATCACTCACAAGATAGATAGATTCTAACAGTTTTAATTTATTATTTAAAACCGATTTGATGAGTTTTAAATTTAACTCACCAACACTTTAGTGAGAACACCCTAGTTCTACTCATAAAATATAACCAAGCGAAACACTTGGTGTGTTAATACAGGATAAATGATCAATGCTTTCGTCCAATCACATTTCAAACCAAGACTTTGTTTTCTCAATTCCCCGCCTACCTTTCATTAAAGGGAGCTATATATACGCGTTTAGGTTCTACACAGTACACACGCATCCATTTTTTTCCAAGCCCCCTCCAAAATATCCCTGTAAGTTTGTTTTCTTATTGGAAATTTCTCCACCCCGTTTTCTCTATATAATACACATCTAACCAAATTTTACATTTTTTGAAAATATTTTACTAAATTTTTAGATTTATTGAATATCGCTGCTTTTATAGTGAAAAACAATGATATTCAATAAATCTAAAAAAATAATAAAAAATGTCTAAAAAATATAAAATTTGGTTTCCAAACACATTAATATGGAGAACAAGATGAGCGGTTCAGATCGACCGTTAGAATTTTGAAAACTCGAATATTGAGCCGTAGTACTGTAACCCTCTATACAACCCATAGCACCGTAGCCAAATCATATATATATAGAGAGAAATGGGCTATGGTGCATTGCAATATATAGGCATCTTTATGCATTGGACCATAAATCACCGATTTGAAGTCCAAATGACAGATCCAAACCGTTCATCTTGTTCTCCATAATAATATATACTTGGAGACCAAATTTTACATTTTTTGAAATTTTTTTACTATTTATTAAGCCACTTTGAAAATCGCCGATCCAGTGGTCTAGAAATTTTTACTGTTCACCCGGATTTTCAGACTTTCAAAGTGGCTTGGAGAACAAGATGTAAAACTTGGTCTCCAAGCACATTTCAATATAGAGATCATATCTAACGGTTCATATCGACTTTTTGGATTTTAAAATTTGAAATTTGAACTGGTAGCACTTCAGCCAAAGTGCTATCGAAAGCATATTAGTCACACTATATATATACGAGAGATCGAGTTACAACAAAATTACCACAATCATTTTCTACATTTTCAAAGTCCAAATCGTCAATTCAAACCGTTCAACATGATCTCCACAATAAAATGTGCTTGTAGATCAAATTTTACATTTTTTGAATTTTTTTTTACTATTTATTATGTATTTTACAAAAATTAGTCAATTTCAGACTATTGATTTTGTACCCATCTTAATAAATTGTAAAAGAATTATAAAAAATGTAAAATTTGATCTACAAGCACATTTTATTGTGGAGATTATGTTGAACGGTTTGGATCAACGATTTAGACTTTGAAAATAGAAAATGATTGTGGTAGCTTTGTTGTAACTCGATCCCTCCTCATATATATACAGAGAGATGGGCTATGGTGCATTGCAATGCATGGGCACATGCATTGGACTATAAATCACGGATTCATAGTCTAAATGATTGATCCGAACCGTTCATCTTGTTCTTCATATTAATATATACTTGGGGACCAAATTTTATATTTTTTGAATTTTTTTTACTATTTGTTAAGCCACTTTGAAAATTGCCGATCCGGTGGTTTAAATTTTTTTACTATTTTTACTGTTTATCCAGATTTTCAGATTTTCAAAGTAGCTTAATAAATAGTAAACAACTTCCAAAAAATGTAAAATTTGGTCTCCAAGCACATATTAATATGGAGAACAAGATGAGCGATTTGGATCGGTCATTTGAACTTTAAATCCATGATTTATAGTCCAATGCACAAGGGTGCCCATGCATTGCAATGCATCATAGCCCATCTCTCTCTCTCTCTCTCTCTATATAGGCTACGCTACTTCGCGAATTAAACGGGTTGTTTTAATTCACACTCATATCTCTAGTTTTGAAGTCCAAATAGACGATCCAAACCGCTAGATGTTTAATCTATATTAAAGTGTGCTTGGAGACCAAATTAAAAAAAAAAATTTAGAATTTTTTTACTATTTATTAAGATGGTTTGAAAATTGCTGTTTTTATTAAAATTCTGCACCATTAAAAAACAACAATTTTCAAACCATCTTAATAAATAGTAAAAAAATTCCAAAAGAAAATTTAAAATTTGGTCTCCAAGTACACTTTAATATAGATTAAACATATAGCGGTTTGGATCGTCTATTTGGACTTCAAAACTAGAGATATGAGTACGAATTAAAACAACCCGTTTAATTCGCGAAGTAGCCGTAGCCTTACTCTCTCTCTCTATATATATATATTAACATAGCTAATTAGGAAGTGATATCACATCCGAAACATATTGGAAAATAATATCTACGTAGCTATCTCAGAAACCAAATTTTAAATAATCAAGAAAAATAATACCTACGTAGCTATCTCAGAAACTAAAATTTTAAATAGTATTGCATGATTTCATCTAAATTGCCCAGATATGATTTTGTCAAAATATTTAATAGTATACTTTTCATTACTTTTTTTAAAGCGATATTGGCTGTAGATGTTCGGTCTTGGTATTTGTTTGCAGTGCCTAACAGAAATGAGCAGCATCTGGACCGTTCATTTTATATGATCTGCAAGCCTTCCCTTTAAGAATTTTATTTTTACATAAATTATTTAAAAATTATACATAAAAATGGATGGATTGCATGGAGATTTCGATTTCGTAGAAGAAACTGAATCATTTGAATTGATTTCTCTTGTGAATTCTAAACATAACATAATCAATGATTTGATTTCTTTAGTTGCCACATCACGCTACACGACGATTTTACAAAAGATCACGCAACAAGTTTGATTCTTAAACACTTTAATTTCATAAACCCTGGGAACCACTATTACAAAAAAAAAAAAAAAAAAAAAGCAGCTATAGGATCCAAATCAATTAAGCATTTTCTTTAAAAATATCTAAATGAAACCGAATAATTAATTTGGTTTCTCAAACGGAATCAAAATGTCCATACACGTAATCATACGGCCTAATTAATATTTTCCATTTCGACTAGCCGAATCATCTCGTGTGGGGTATCTCAAAAAACAATACAGAATTAATTAAGATGTTTTTGCATGAATTAAAATGAAATGAAATGCGCATCTGCATTGGAGAAATATATACGATGTGAACTGGTGTACTTATGCAAATGGGCCCATTACATCCTGGGCTGGTTAAAAATATTGGCCCATCAAGAATTACCTAGTGTTTGGTAAATGTCTCCGGGGATCCAACTCGGACCGGTCTGCCCGTGTCCGTGCCCATGCCACGGGTATTAAACGGGTCAGACCCGGTTTTCTGAAAAAATACCTGTGAAAACCCGGACCCCCATACTCGTGACGCCCGTGCCCGTGCCCGTGAGCCCGTGGCAGAAATTTTTTTTTTTAAATTTTGGTCTAAAATTCAAAATTTAAACAGAAATTCCCCCCCCCCCCCCCCCCCCCCCCCAATGCCCCCACATCCCCACTTTCTACCCGGACCCCTACCCATTTTTTTTTCAGTTTTTTTTTTAAAATTCAAATTTTAATCCCTCTAAACAAAATTCTATAAATATACAACCATTCCTTACAAATTTTCACATCTCTCTCAATATTTTCATCTCTCATTCTCTCAATCTCAATATTTTTATTATTCTCCAATTTTAATTTTATTGTTAAAAAAAATATAGTTGTTAATTTAACAAATGCGCAAACAGAAACGGATTTACGAAGGTATTCTCGAAGATTTTCCCGCAAAATTAAAAAGGTAACATTAATTTTTGTTAGATTACATTTTGTTAGATTAAATTTTGCTAGATTAAATTATGTTAGATTGAAATATTGAATGTTAGATTTATTTTTGTAAAGTAATTTAAAAATTAAATTTGATGTTAGATTTATTTTTGTAGAAAAAATTTAGAATTTAAATTGAATGTTAGATTTAGTTTATATTAGATTTATTGAATGTTAGATTTATTAAATTTGTTAAGTAATTAGATTTATAAGATTTATTTTATGTTAGATTTGTTAGATTTATTTAGTTTATGTTAGATTTGTTAGATTTATTTAGTTTATGTTAGATTTGTTAGATGTGTAGTAATTAGATTTGTTTTGAATATGTTAGATTTTATTTTTGAAATTCGGATTTATTTTTAATAGGTTAATGAAAGAAGTTAGACTTATTTTTTTGAATATGTGAATTAATTTGATTTGTTTTGAATAGGTTAGATTTATTAAATTTGTTAAGTAATTAGATTTGTAAGATTTATTTTATGTTAGATTTGTTAGATTTATTTAGTTTATGTTAGATTTGTTAGATGTGTAGTAATTAGATTTGTTTTTGAAATTTGGATTTTTTTTTAATAGGTTAATGAAAGATGTAGTAATTAGATTTGTTTTGAATATGTTAGATTTTATTTTTGAAATTTGGATTTATTTTTAATAGGTTAATGAAAGAAGTTAGACTTATTTTTTTGAATATGTGAATTAATTTGATTTGTTTTGAATAGGTTAGATTTTATTTTTGAAATTTGGATTTATTTTTAATAGGTTAATGAAAGATGTTAGATTTATTTTTTTGAATACATGAAGTAATTTGATTTGTTTTGAATAGATTAGATTTTATTTTTGAAATTCGGATTTATTTTTAATAGGTTAATAAAAGATGTTAGATTTTTTTTTTTGAATATGTGAAGTAATTTGATTTGTTTTGAATAGGTTAGATTTTATTTTTGAAATTCGAATTTATTTTTAATAGGTTAATAAAAGATGTTAGATTTATTTTTTTGAATATGTGAAGTAATTTGATTTGTTTCGAATAGGTTATATTTTATTTTTGAAATTCGGATTTATTTTTAATAGGTTAATAAAAGATGCTAGATTTATTTTTTTTGAATATGTGAAGTAATTTGATTTGTTTTGAATAGGTTAGATTTTATTTTTGAAATTCGAATTTATTTTTAATAGGTTAATGAAAGATGTTAGATTTAATTTTTTGAATATGTGAGGTAATTTGATTTGTTTTGAATAGGTTAGATTTTATTTTTGAAATTCGGAATTATTTTTAACAGATTAATAAAAGATCTTAGATTTACTTTTTTGAATATGTGAAGTAATTTGATTTGTTTTGAATAGGTTATATTTTATTTTTGAAATTCGGATTTATTTTTAATAGGTTAATAAAAGATGGTAGATTTATTTTTTTTAATATGTGAAGTAATTTGATTTGTTTTGAATAGGTTAGATTTTATTTTTGAAATTCGGATTTATTTTTAATAGGTTAATGAAAGATATTAGATTTAATTTTTTGAATATGTGAGGTAATTTGATTTGTTTTGAATAGGTTAGATTTTATTTTTGAAATTCGGATTTATTTTTAATAGGTTAATGAAAGGTGCTAGATTTACTTTTTTGAATATGTGACGTATTTTGATTTTTTTTAATAGGTTAGATTTTATTTTTGAAATTCAGATTTATTTTTAAGAGGTTAATGAAAGATGTTAGATTTACTTTTTTGAATATGTGAAGTAATTTGATTTGTTTTGAATAGGTTAGATTTTATTTTTTGAAATTCGGATTTATTTTTAACAGGTTAATAAAAGATGTTAGATTTATTTTTTTTGAATATTTGAAGTAATTTGATTTGTTTTGAATAGGTTAGATTTTATTTTTGTAATTCGGATTTATTTTTAACAGGTTAATAAAAGATGTTAGATTTATTTTTTTGAATATGTGAAGTAATTTGATTTGTTTTGAATAGGTTAGATTTTATTTTTGAAATTCGGATTTATTTTTAATAGGTTAATAAAAGATGGTAGATTTATTTTTTTGAATATGTGAAGTAATTTGATTTGTTTTGAATAGGTTAGATTTTATTTTTGAAATTCGGATTTATTTTTAATAGGTTAATGAAAGATGTTAGATTTAATTTTTTGAATATGTGAGGTAATTTGATTTGTTTTGAATAGGTTATATTTTATTTTTGAAATTCGGATTTATTTTTAATAGGTTAATGAAAGGTGTTAGATTTATTTTTTTGAATATGTGAAGTAATTTGATTTTTTTTAATAGGTTAGATTTTATTTTTGAAATTCAGATTTTTTTTAATAGGTTAATGAAAGATGTTAGATTTACTTTTTTGAATATGTGAAGTAATTTGATTTGTTTTGAATAGGTTAGATTTTATTTTTTGAAATTCGGATTTATTTTTAATAGGTTAATAAAAGATGTTAGATTTACTTTTTTTGAATATTTGAATTAATTTGATTTGTTTTGAATAGGTTAGATTTTATTTTTGAAATTAGGATTTATTTTTAATAGGTTAATAAAAGATGTTAGATTTATTTTCTTGAATATGTGAAGTAATTTGATTTGTTTTGAATAAGTTAGATTTTATTTTTGAAATTCGGATTTATTTTTAATAGGTTAATAAAAGATGTTAGATTTATTTTTTTAATATGTGAAGTAATTTGATTTGTATTGAATAGGTTAGATTTTATTTTTGAAATTCCGATTTATTTTTTAATCTATTGTTTAAAAATAAGAGCTTAATTATTTTTAAAATAATTGATTTAAGAAATTTTTGATTTATATTTTATTATAACAAAAATTATTGAGTTCTAATATACAACCATGTCAAATGAATTTAAATTGGTATGAATTTGGATTTATAATTTATTGGTTTTCAAAAAAAAAAAACAGCAAAATAAAACACACAAAAAACAACAAAATAAAACAGAACAAAAAACAGAACAAAAAAACGAAAAAAAAGAACCAAAAAAAAGAACCAAAAAAACGAACAAAAAAACCGAAAAAAAAACCAGAACAAAAATACAGAAACAAAAAACAAAAACAAAAAACCGGTCCGGACCTGGACCGGACCGTCCTGTCTCCGAACCCGTGACGGGCACAGGTATTAAACGGGCAGGACAAGATTTTTGAAAAAAAAAACCGTGACGCCCGGCCTGTTATACCCGTGTGCCCGTGATGTCCGTGATGCCCGTGACGCCCATGACCATAACTACCCGTGCCCGTGCCCGGATTTTGCCCGGACCGCCCAGCCCGGGCCGTTTACCAATCACTAGAATTACCCCTTCATTCTGAAGTTCTAACGCTACACGCCTACACATGTACTTTTGATTATATCAACCCTCCCCGTGAAAAAAAAACAGACGTAATTAATTTGATTTCCAACGCGACACGAAATATCTCGTCCTCGTCAGTTATAGATATATACTATATTACTATTTAAAGCAATAAAATATATCCAAGCAAAACACTTGGTGTGTTAATACAGGATAAATGGTCAATTCTTTCGTCTAATCACATTTCAAACCAAGACTTTTGTTTCCTCAATTTCCCGCCTCGTTTTCAAAAAAGGAAGCTATACGCGTTTAGGCTCGACACGCTTCCATTTTTTTCCAAGTCGCCTCCAAAATATCCCTGTAAGTTTGTTTTCTTATTGGAAATATCTCCACCCCTTTTTCTCTATATAATACACATCTAACCCCTGTATTTCTCAATCATTATCATTCATCAAACACACAAATCATTTCTTTATAATCTCTCTCTTCATCGATCTCTTTCATGGCAGACAAGCTAAATGGGGCCTATTATGGGCCTTCAGTCCCACCACAACGCAACTACCGTAGTGTTGGCCGCTCTTCTGGTTGCGGACCGTGCTGCCTTCTTTGTACCCTAATTAAATTCATCGTATCAATTGTGATCGTTATTGGCATAATTGTGCTTGTACTCTGGCTCGTGCTTCGTCCTAATGCAATTAAGGTGCATGCTACTTCAGCCTCATTGACACAGTTTGATCTGTCAAATGGTTCTTTACAATATGACCTCAATGTAAACATGTCAATCCGGAACCCTAACAAAAGGATCGGTCTCTATTACGACTACATAGAGGCCACGGCTTACTATGATGATTCCCGGTTTGGTTTCGAAGACTCCTTTAAGTCTTTCTATCAGGGGCACAAAAATACTAGCTATATTGAGCCCAAGTTTAGCGGCAAGAACGCATTGGTTGGTGATTCGGTGACTAGTACATATACCAAAGAGAAAAATGACGGGTACTACAACATCGAGTTGAAGGTTCGCCCGAAACTGAGGATGAAGATATGGATATTTAAGATTAAAAACACTAAAACAAAGATCAATTGTGATCTAAAAATACCCGTCCCGGGATCATCAGGTTCGTTCAAGGAGACAAAGTGTGACGTAAAATTCTGAGCATCGATCCGTCGTTATTTATTCATTTATTTTTTGGATACATATACATCGATCTTATTTGATGTTTATATACAGTATTGCTTTGTGATTTTCTTGTAGATTATGTATTTGATTGGCCGTACTTTTTACATCATTTATGCACACTTTTATGTATGTATGTATGTATGTATGTACGCAGGTAGGTAGTTTCTGCGTTGTATACATGATTTATTAGTTATCTATTATTTTGCTTGATGAGATATATATTTATTCATTTGTAGACGAGTGAGAATTTTTCTTGTTCTTCTTTGAATTATAATTTGCGTGTTAACGTTAACTAGCTTCAAAATATATATATTAATTATTAACAGAGCTAATCAGGAAGTGATATATCACATCTGAAACATATTGGAAATACAGTCAGGTATATATTTTTCTTTTAAATAATCAAGAAAAATAATATCTAGGTAGCTATCTCAGAAACCAAATTTTAAATAGTATTGCATGATTTCATCTAAATTGGCTTTCACTTCCCAGATATGATTTTGTCAAAATATTTAACAGTATACTTTTCATTACTTTTTTTAAAGCGTTTAGCTGTAGATGTTCGGACTTTTTGAAGTGCCTAACTGAAATGAGCAACATCTGGACCGTTCATTTTATATGATCGCAAAGCCTTCCCTTTAAGAATTTTATTTTTACAGAAATTATTTGAAAATAATATATGCAAAATGGATGAACTGTATTTAGATTTCGATTTCGTAGAAGAAACCGAATCATTTGATTTGATTTATTTTGGGAATTCTAAAGGGTACATAATTAATTATTAGATTCCTAAACACTTTAATTTCATGCAGCATTGTGAAATACTATCACAAAAAAAAAGTATATAAAGAATACGAAACAATTAAGCAGTTCCTTTAGAAATGTCTAAAGGAACTGATGAATAATTAATTTGGTTTCCCCAACAGAATCAAATTAAATTTCTCTACACTCCATCCAATTTTCTATGTTATTTTTAAATTATTTCTATAAATAAAAAAATCTGCTCCCCTTTTCTACAGATATATCCGTACACGTAATCATACGGCCTAATTAATACTGTCTATATATTTCGACCGGCCGAATCATCTCGTGTGGGGTATCTAAAAAAATACAACACGGAATTAATGAAGAAGTTTTCGCATGAATTAAAATGAAATGTGAATCTGCATAGACTGCATTTGGAGAAATATACGATGAGAAGGGTACAAGATCAGGTTCAGGTGAAACGGACTTGGTCACTGCATGTTTTTACATTTAATGACAGAACTGGTGTACCTGCTCCTGCTGAGATGAATTTTTTGAATATTTCTCAGTTGTTTTTCAGTCACAGCTTTGACATTAAGGATATAATTAACACTGAAAGAGAGAAGCGTGTAAATACAGGCGATGCGTTTCCAATTTGTTAGGTAAGGCTATATATATTCAGGATCTTCTATAGTCTGTCACAATGCATCTATTGATATCACTACATTTACACAACAACAAAAAAGAACCCCTGGTAGGATGATTGTTATATAAATTGTTAGATTTATTATAACACAAAATGATTCGACTCAAACCCTTTCCTCTATTTTCTTGTTAATTGTTCTTATGTTTATAAGTTATTATATGAGTTTGGCTATCATATCGTGACATCGTGAGTATTTCAAATTAAATACCACCAATTTCAAAACTTATATAATACTTCTCACGACAAATATAAACTGTTAAAATCCATGTATTTCATATGAATTGTTTGTTTACATGTAAACTTTATAATTTCTTAAATTTGTTTAGTATAAGATCAAATGGTCAAACGTGAGATTTTTTTTAAAGTTAAATGTATTAATTTTTTATTATTTTTTTACAGCTTACTAAAATAATTTAAATATAATAAATTTTGTATGTAACGACATTATTTAAAAGTATATCGGTTTGAATTTACTATTTGAAATATATTCAATAAATTTTAAAATTGGTGACAAATATCAACGATATGTCACGCTATTCGAATTCATATTAAAATATGCGTGTATCATTTTTTACACTTGCGAAACCAGAATTGATAATGTCGACTTCACAAGAATATCTTATTATACCATCCAGTCTTTGGTTCGATTAAAAAATATATATATCTACGTCCATGGAACCTTCCTCATATACTTAATAGTTATATCAATTATCTCTCACTCCGGGCATTTACTTTTGTGCATCTAAGTTTGTCGAAATCAGGTGTCCTTCTAATGCATCAAATGGTGTTGCCATTGGTATATTTCTTCACGCGGTTAACCGATCCGTGTCTCATTCATTCTACACCGGGATATGAGTTATTATTTTCAATATTAATTACTGGGTTTAAGGACTCAAGTAAGTTATTAAATGAACAAAAAACAAATTTGAGATCTGTTAATTTACAAATATTTTTAAATGATAATCTCTATGCATATAGCATAATTAAGCTAATAATTAAGTTTCTAATATAAGAAAAACTTTCATTATGTAATACTAATTATGTGATGAATTAATGTTCATGCGCTACAATCATTTAATTACCATCATCGCGACTAGTCAACAGAATTGGTTCATGATAAATCAATAAAATTAGTTGAATATTTAATTAAGTCATTTAACTGAATTATAACTCTACTAAGCTGAACCTTTATATAAGTTCATACATTGTTTGATGCCTAGTCAATTATATTATTTTCACCTTATTTTGTTTGAACACATTTTGTAAATATTTTTATTTATTTAATGATTGATAATCATCAGATGACTCAAAAAAAGTGATGGCATTTCTCTTTAGATGACAATAGACTTAAAAATTCTGCAATGTTGAAATAATAGTTTTTTATCATGTTCCTTCATTATTTAGTACTTGAGATGCTTCATTAAAGTAATTTAAAATATATCTAATTTTTAGTTCAAAAATAAAATAAAATAAAACAACAACAATAATATAATACTTTTTTGGACTTATTTAATTGTACTAATTTATTTTATTTTTCTAGCTAACAATTAATATTTGGTGCTAAAATGTGTGCTAACATTATATCATCTGAATATCAGGCAGACCTTTCGATTGTGTTTTGGATTTGGTTATTTAGTATGCATTAGGCTGTGCTCAAGAATCCCTTCATTAAAGAGAAGAAACAAGAACGAAGGAGAAGAGAAGAAGATAGCAGACTGTTCACGTCGCGATCATGCTCCAGAGAATGGTAATCAAAGAGAGAAAAAAAGCAATGCTCTACTGTAGCGAGAGTAAACTCTTATAAAAAGCTATGAAATTTGTAATCCTAATTTGAGATGTAGAATTTCCTATAGCGAGAAAAACAACGCTCTCCCTCTCCCTCTCCCTCTCCCTCTCCGTCCCTTTCTCTTCCTCCACAGAGGCTGATTGTGAAGCACATAGTTTCGTATGATATGCAAATAACAGTTCCTATCTGCACACGTGTTGGTCTATAGAAATGGCATATGAATAGAAGTACAATTTGACTACTGCCCCGATCGCCCACGGCCCACGGGCTTTCCCTCAAAAAAAAGGAAAAAAGAAAAAGACCACTGCCTCGATCAGTATTAACTTCTTATTCCTACTTGAGTTATGGTTAACCCGAAATTTTTATATTTAGAAAAAGTATTAAATTTTTCTCAAGACCAGAAAAATGAAAATGTATTTTATTCTATAGGAAGAACCTTATCAGTTGTACGTAGAGGTGTAAACATAGCAGATTCTAAGCGGATAATACTGATACCATATCCGCATCTACATTTCAATAAGCATATATGAATACAGATACAGATAGTAAACGAGTGTCAAATTGTAAAATTAAAACCACCTTAAACAGATATGGATACGGATTCGGAGCGGACAATCCACGAATACGGATACAAAACAAATAATTGTCAGAGAATTAAATCATATAATTAAGTTTTAAAATACAAATACTAATTAACAAAATCGAAATATAAAAAAAAAACTACCATCTTAGCATGCCTATAAGACTTTTGATTACAAAATGACAATGAAATTAATTATACCACTATCGAAGCATAAAACATAACATTTTTTAGCTACAAAATAATAGAAACTAGTATAGATAAATTGTATCACTTTATGCACAAAAATCTATAGTTCTGCAATAAAGGACACCAAGACATCATTCGTCACTAAACCATCATCTACTCTACTCACGGCATCAAAGGGTATGATGAAGTTCCTATTAGAAAAAAAAACACACACAGTAAACAACGTCAAAATATCGTCAAAATAGTAATAGGGTTCGGATTTAATTCGCAAATTATTCGCGAATTAAACATTTTGGAGAAATCAGCTTATCAATTCACGTTTAATACGATAATTCGCATATTAAATGGTCAATTCGCGTATTATTCGCATTTTTAACGAATTTTACGAATTAAACGCGTATAACTCGGTCAAATTCGCTGCTCTGTTGCACGGCGAAGTTGAAATTTTGAATGGAGTTGCAGAGTAAATTTGAGCCTAGAGTCGCGTGCATTGGTTGCTTTTTGTTTTACTGTACCCAACTTCTTGTGTTACAAAGTTCTATTGTAAAATTCCAGTGTCAAGTTTTTGACAGGTGGGTCCAACAAGAATTAGAAAGATAAGATCCCATGTCAGATGTTACTATTAACAGCTTTGTAGCAAATGTGAAACAGAGGATCATATATCCTAGTTCCAGCCTTTTATGTTTTCAAAGAGATGATAAATTTACATCTTTACCCCACGATTTGTGTTCTAATGTTGATGGATCTGTATAATTTTGTGTGTTGTATTCTGAACTTTTTTTAAAATTCTTTATATTTAGTATTATAAAATTTAAAAATAATTCCGAATTATTCCCGAATTATACCCGAATTATACTGATTTGGTGTTTACAAAAACGAATTATTTCCGAATTATACCCGAATTATACCCGAATCACGAATTTTTGACTCTGCCGAATCTTTCCCGAACTATTAAGTTGTCACTATGCCTACAGCTGGTACATAAAATTTACCTGTGCATCCTTATAAAATTTACTTGTATCACCATGAAGTACCTACAACTGGTACATAAAATTTACTTGTGCACCCTTATAAAATTCAACTGTGAATAAAGATTGATACTTCTTTTTTTCTATTTAAGTATGAAAGTATTGTACCTATTCAAGTGTGGTTAAAAAGAGTAGGTGGAACGAGTTGTACTTACATTTATACTATATATTTGTGTTGTTGTTGTTGTTTGTATTGGCCGTCTACTATTTCTTTTTCTTCTTGCAAACTCCGAGTAATGACTGTCCCGGTCCAGTTGATTCAGTTTCTGATTCGGTTTGATTCAGTGCCTTTTCAGCTGTATATTTCTCTGAGTGGTGATTGACTATCCTGGTTTGATAGATTTAGTTCCAGATCTAGTTTGATTCAGTGCCTTCTACTAAAGGAACAAAACAAAATATGCACACAAAGAAACAATCACTAGGCTGCTCTTATTACAATCAAGCAATGATGATCAAAATTTGTGTCCACAGAATATACATACCTCCTATACGTTTTAGTTTTGTTTACATCTGAATACTTTTAAAGACACACGTTATCTCATACTATGTAACAGCTTGTTTGTAACTCGTTAAATAAATATAATTGCCTTCGACCTTTCGGCCTTAAAAAAATCTGCCTCCATCTAAGAACTCCATCGAAAGCGCGTTTTACAGCGAACAAAGAATTTAAAATCAAGGCCTCCAATCCATGCGACATTCATATGTTTAAAATCAGGGTCCAGTTCTGGTAAATATAATCCAGAGAATATGTAACAGATACCCAATAAATATGACCTGATTGGGCTTATGTGTGAGGACTGGACTTTGTAATGGGCTACCATTTCTATCTCTCCTGATTCAACATCAATTCTTAGCTCTACCTTCTATGTCTATTCATATATTAATTCCCAATTTAATGAAAAAAAAAGTAAGAAAGATAAATGCTTACATAAAAAATTGGAAGAATATTGTAATATCAGAATTGGAACAAGATTTCTGACAGATAATATTTAATTTGTAAATTTGTCTTTACTGCAAATTTTTTTGTAATTTTGTCATCTGCGCTATAATTCTAAATAAAACAAAAAAAAATTACAAACATATAAGAGCATTATGGATCATAAGTGAGAAACACCAAGTTCCTCATCTCAGATGAAGGTAAACACAATGCATCAGCAGTCACAAGTACTCACAACGCAATACCCAATGCATCTCATGATAAAGGTAAAAACAAAGTATATATATTTTTTATGAATATATCTTGACTTATGACTTGTGACTTATAACTAGAGTTGCACAAAAAATTTGTAGTTCGTGATTTGATTCTAGTTAGATTCGAAAAAATTTGTAAAAAATTCGATTTGAAATAGTTCAAAATTAATTCAAATCAAATTCAAACAGGATATGTTCGTTCGAAATAGGTTCACGTCACGAACTATTCTAGTTCTAATCTCGAAGTAACGTGAGCCGTTGATTTCCGCTTATGACTTATGTTCGCTGGTGACTTAAAAGTTAAAACATAA
The DNA here is from genome assembly GCA_033356055.1 of Carex pumila. Classification (NCBI taxonomy): domain Eukaryota; kingdom Viridiplantae; phylum Streptophyta; class Magnoliopsida; order Poales; family Cyperaceae; genus Carex; species Carex pumila. The sequence continues at coordinate 31,690 of JARJHM010000452.1, read as the reverse complement.
AACTCTCCAGTCATAAGTCATAAGTCATAACTCGTAAATCATAAATCTCATTCTCAGTTCTAAAACTCTAGACAACTTTCACCTCTCGCTTTCACTGACTATAATTACTGTTCCTTGTCGTAAAAAAATTCGTAAAAGATTCAAAATTGAGTTCGTAAAAAATTCGATTTGAAATTAATTCAAACCAAACTCAAATTGGAATACATTTAATTCATTTGCAGCCCTACAGCTTATAACTCTTTATCATTTCAAAACCAAGACTTTTGTATATATCCTCTGTTTTCCGCTCGCTTTCATAAAAGGAAGCTATACGCGTTTAGGCTCTACACACGCTTCCATTTTTTTTCCAAGTCCCCTCCAAAATATCCCTGTAAGTTCGTTTTTTTCTTCACTCCTTTTTCTCTATATAATACACATCTAACCCCTGTATTTCTCAATCATCATCATTCATCAAACACACAAATAATTTCTTTATAATCTCCCTCTTCATCTCTTTCATGGCAGACAAGCTAAATGGGGCCTATTATGGGCCTTCGATCCCACCACAACGCAACTACCGTAGTGTCGGCCGCTCTTCTGGTTGTGGACCGTGTTGCCTTCTTTGTACCCTATTTAAATTCATCGTATCAATTGTGATCGTTATTGGCATAATTGTGCTTGTACTCTGGCTCGTGCTTCGTCCCAACGTAGTTAAGGTGCATGCTACCTCAGCCTCACTGACACAGTTCGATCTGTCAAATGGTTCTTTACAATATGACCTAACTGTAAACATGTCAATCCGGAACCCTAACAAAAGGATCGGTTTCTATTACGACTACATAAAGGCCACGGCTTACTATGATGATTCCCGGTTTGGTTTCGATGACTCCTTTGAGACTTTCTATCAGGGGCACAAAAATACCAGCTATATCGAGCCTGAGTTTAGTGGCAAGAACGCATTGGTTGGTGATTCGGTGACTAGTACATATAACAAAGAGAAAAATGATGGGTACTACAACATCGAGTTGAAGGTTCGCCCGAAACTGAGGATGAAGATATGGATCTTTAAGATTAAAATCATTAAACCGAAGATCAATTGCGATCTAAAAATACCCGTCCCGGGATCATCAGGTTCGTTCAAGGAGACAAAGTGCGACATAGATTGGTGAGCATCGATCGGTCGTTTATTTATTCATTTAATTTTTGGATACATATACGTCGATATATGTTATTTGATGTTTATATATAGTATTGCTTTGTGGTTTTCTTGTAGATTATGTATTTGATTGGCAGTACTTTTACATCATTTATGCACACTTATATTTATGTATGTATATACGCAGGTAGGTAGTTTCTTCGTTGTATACATGGTTTATTAGTTATCTATTGTTTTGCTTGATGAGCTAGATATATATTCATTTGTAGACGAGTGAGAATTTTTCTTGTTCTTCTATGATTTATAATTTGCGTGTTAACGTTAATTAGCTTCACATCTAAAGATATTGGAAATACAGTCAGGTGTATATTTTTCTTTAAAAAAATCAAGAAAAATAATATCTACGTAGCTATCTCAGAAACCAAATTTTAAATAGTATTAATTGCATGATTTCATCTAAATTGGCTTTCACTTCCCAGATATGATTTTGTCAAAATATTTAATAGTATATATACTTTTCATTACTTTTTTGAAAGCGATTAGCTGTAGATGTTCGGATACTGTTCCATAGTTACACTTCATCCAATTTTCTATATTATTTTAAATAATTTCTATGAATAAAAAAATCTGCTCTCCTTTCCTACAGATATATCCGTACACGTAATCATACGGCCTAATTAATATTTTCCATTTCGACCGGCCGAATCATCTCGTGTGGGGTATCTCAAAAAACAATACAAGATGTTTTCAAATGAATTAAAACGAAATGTGAATCTGCGTAGGCTGCATTTGGAGAAATATACAATGAGAAGGGTGCAAGATCAGGTTCAGGTGAAGGAATGAATGTTCAAAAGCTAATTAATTAAAACGGACTTGGTCACTGTTTTTACATTTAATGACAGAACTGGTGTACCTGCTGAGATGATTATTTTGAATATTTCTCAGTTTGTTTAATTAGTCACAGCTTTGACATTAAGGATATAATTAACACTGAAAGAGAGAGGCGTGTTATTTCCGTAAATACAGGCGATGCGTTTCCAATTTGTTATATAAGGCTATATATATATATATGCAGGATCTTCTATAATCTGTCACAATGCACTGATTGATATCACCAAATTTACAAAAAAGAAAAAAAGAAAAAAATACACTGGTAGGCTGGTAGTTATATAAATTGTTAGATTTATTGTAACACAAAATGATATCAACTAATTGACCCAAATAACCTCATATTAGCTAGATCAAACCCTTTCTTCTATTTTCTTGTTAATTGCTCTTATGTTTATAAGTTATTATATGAGTCTGGTGACATCGTTAGTATTTCAGCTTAAATACCACCAACTTGAAAATCTATAGAATGTTTTTATGATAAATCTAAATTGTTAAAACCAATATGCTTCATAAGTTGTGTATTTATATGTAAATTTCATAATTTTTGAAATTTATTTAGTATAAGATCAAACGTGACAATTTTTTTAAATTAAATGTATTAAACGCATTAGCTTTTTATTATTATTTTTACCACTTGAATTAGTAATAAAATTATTTAAAATTATAAATTTTATATATAAACACATTATTTATAAAGTATATCACTTTGAAATTTACTATTTGAAATATATCCAATAAATTTGAACGATATGTCACGCTAATCAAATTATTATTAAAATATGCGTGTACCACAATCGATAATGTGGACTGTTAGATTAATTCCAATTAAGTGGCCTAGATAATGGATGTAAATGTGTTAAGAGTTTTTAGTCTCTTAAGGTCACCAAATAAATTGTGTAACTCTTAGTGTCATGAATATTGAGAGTTTCAATTCTTTTGGTTTTTCACTATTAATAGCACACTAAATCTAATCCATCCATTTGGTATTTGATGGACGTGCCAGATTAAAGCTAAACAAGTATAAATAGGTCCTATCCCTATTCATTAGAGGTAACACACAAATATTTCCATCTCAAAGGTTTGTAACATTAAGAGAAAGAGAGTTAAGGGAGAGAAACCGTTTATACAGCAAGTTGAAGTAGTATGGCTGCATCTTCCGCATCAGGTAATTTTATATTTGTGACGATTATATTGTTTAAGATCCGAAGGATTATGTTTAGTCTATATAAATAATGCAGAGAAACTTACACGGACTTCACAATAATACCTTATTAGTCTTTGGTTCGATTAAAAAATATATATATTCTACGTCCATGGAACCTTCCACATATACTTTAATTAATAGTTATGTCAATGATCCATCTCTCCGGGCATTTACTTTTTTGCCTCTAGTTTATCGAAATCAGGTGTCCTTCCAATACATCAAATGTTGTTGTCATTGGTATATATATTATCTAATCGGGTAATAGATACAAAATAAACTTTATCCGTATCCTTATCTATTTAGATAACAAAAAAAAAATCTTTATCCGTATTCATATTCAATAAATCTAAAAAAAAAAAAAAATTACCCGTACGTATTTGTTTTATCGAATAAGGTACAGGTTAGATAAATGGATAAAAGGGTGACATCGATACGTGTAGACACAAGCAAGTTCTTAAATGAATAAAAACAATAATTTTAGATCTGTTAATTTACAAATATTTTTAAATGATAATCACTATGAATATCTAGGGGTGAAAACGGAGCGGATACGGAGCGGATAATGCTGATACTATATCCGCATCTGTCGGATAATGAGCGGATACGAATACGGATACGGATAGTAAATAAATATCAAAATTCAAAATCAAATCCACCTTAAATGAATACGGATAGTCCACGGATACAAATATAAAACGAATAATGGTCGGATAATTAAGATATATGAATTTTAAAGATACAAATATTAATTAAAACATGAAATATAAATATTAATGAACTTATAAGAGATGAGAGATAATCTATTAATATAATATATACATATCAAATAAGTGAATGGTAACAAAAAATGTTGTGGTCTAGTGGTTTGAAGCTTAGTTCAAAGACCTTAAAATGGGAGGATATGAGTTCAAATCTCACATATAGCAAATTTTAATTTCTCTTTTATATGGGTTTGGCCAAACTATCCGAATTCGTATCCGGGAATTATCCGGATTCAGATAATTTCCGGATATGGAGCGGATAATTATCGGAAATCCATAGATAATCCGGCTTCGTTTTCACCCCTATGAATATCACATAATTAAGCTAATAAATTTCTAATATAAAAAAAAAACTTTGATTATGTAATACTAATTATGTGATAAATGTTCATGCGCTACTTTCATTTATACCATCATCGCTACTAGTCAACGGAATTGGTTAATGATAAATCAATAAAATTAGTTGAATATTTAAGTCATTTAACTGAATTATAACTCTACTAAGCTGAACCTTGAAGTTCATACATTGTTTAATGCCTAGTCAATTATATTATTTTCACCTTATTTTTTTATTTTGTTTGAACACATTTTTGTAAATATTTTCATTTTGTTTAATAATAATTGATAATCATCTGCTGGCTCAAAAAAAAATTGATGGTTATCAGGGGCGAACGCAGGATTTTTGTCAGGGCGGGATAATAATCGGATGCAAATAGCTTATCCGGTTCAAACCCAATAGCTTATCAGGTACAATTCAAAATAACAAAAAAAATACCAATCAATATAATAAAAATCCTAAATTACTTGAAAAAAAATCAACAATTCAACATTTATAAGGAATTTGAATCAACATTTTGGTTCAACTTGGCAGCCTCTGCCTTTGAATTAAATATATATATATATATATATATTTTGGTTAAACTAATTTTCGCTATTTGGGATCAGCACCTATTTGGGCTCCGCTAATTTGTTTCGCTCAGAGTTTATATGATCTCTGTTCCGTTTTTTAGAATTCCATAATGGGTTACAGGGAGGTAATTTGAATTTTAGGGAGGGATAGATGTCCAAAAAACATATTTTTAACACTATTTTTGAAAATTCAGCAGGGGGCAGCTGACCCTCCCGTCCAACAGTAGGTCCGCCCATGATAGTCATTCTCTTTAGACGACGATAGGCTTAAAAAAATTTCAATGTTAAAATAATACTTGTTGTATGTCATGTTCCTTCATTATTTACTACTTGAGATACATCATTAAAGTGATTTATGATGTATCTAATTTTTACTTCAAAAATAAAATAAAACAACAACATCAACATCAATAATAATTTGGACTTATTTTACTATATTTAGTGGTAAAATATGTGCAACATTATGTCATCTAAATATTAGGCAAATTTTTTAATTGAGTTTGTATTTGATTATCTAACAAGGTTCTAAATAGCTATTATAGTGCTATAGCTTTTAAGATACGAAAAAACAACTATAATTAGATATTTAGAATCATTATAATAAAAAAAAACAATTAATAACATTATAACTTTTAAATTCCGAAAAAACTATAACGCTACTATTTAAATATTTAAGATCCATTAGTTTCGTATGATATGCAAATAACAGTTCCTATCTGCATACGTGTTGGTCTATAGAAATGGCATATGAATAGAAGTACAATTTTGACAACTGCCTCGATCGGTATTTAATTTCTTATTCCTACTTGAGTTATTGTTAACCCGAATTTTTTATATTTAGAAAAGTATTAAATATTTTTCCAAGAACTAGAAAAATGAAAATATTTTTTTTATTCTATAGAAGGAACCATATCAATTATACAATATCTTTAGAGATTTTTAAAGGAACCGCATGATAGATAGGATTTCTTAAAGTTTCACAGAGTTGCACGTACGCTTGGCCACAAAAATTTTCATCTCCCTATTGCAATTTAATTTCTGTTTTTCATATTATAACAATTATATTTTAATTTATAAATTATAAATTAAATTCGAAAGAAAATAACAAAATAAATTTATTTGCTGACAATCAATTCATACATCAAAATAATTTATTGATAAATTAATAGTGAATCAATATAAATTAATTTGCTGATGGTAGAAATCCAATAAAAATATAAATGAATTTTCGGACTTTAAACATAGGTAATTTTATATAGAAAACATATTTTTTATTACAACCTCATTCTGGAAAGCTCACAAAAAGATGTACATAAATCAAGCATAGCTTGTACCGATCATTTTCGGCTACTTAGCAATAATATATTATATAATTTTCACATTTTAAAAACACAATAACAATCCAATACAATTAACTAATAATCAATTAATATTACTATTACGAAAAGATAGAGAGCATGAGGTATCTTTTGTGACTGTCGCTGGTGCAATATAATACAAAATACTGAGGTCAGATCAATTCTTTATAAGCGACTGAGACAAGAAGTCTCATGTCTTCTATGTTTCGTTTCATTTCTATATAAAATCGCGTAGCAGGTAGGTATTCTTTCAATCTGCCTCCATCGAAAGCGCATTTTACAATGGACAGAGACATAGAAACTTAGAATTTAACAAGGCCTCCATGCCATGCGACATTCCTATGTTTAAAATCAGGGTCCAGTTCTGGTAAATTATAATCCAGAGAATATATCCGCTGATACCCAATAAATGTGACCTAATTGGGCTCATGTGTTGACAACTGGACTGTAATGGGCTGACATTTTCTAGCTCTCCTGATTCAACATCAATTCACAGCTCTACCTTCTATGTCTATTCATATATTAATTCCCAATTTAATGGAAAAAAAAATAAGAAAGAAAAATGCTTACATAAAAAAAATTGGAAAGAACATTGTTATATCAGAATTGGAACAAGATTTTTGACAAATAATATTTAATTTGTAAATTTGTCTTTGCTACAAAAGTTTGTAATTTTGTCATCTACGCTATAATTATAAATAAAAGAAAAAAATTACAAACATATAAGGGCATTATGGATCATAAATGAGAAAAACCAAGTTCCTCATCTCAGATAAAGGTAAACACAATGCATCAGCAATCACAACGCAATACCCAATGCATCTCATGATAAAGGTAAAAACCAAGTTTCTAGAGACCAAGACTTCTGTATATATTTTTATCAATATATCCTGACTTATGACCTGTCACATGTGACTTGTAACTCTTTATCATTTCAAAACCAAGACTTTTGTATCCTCTGTTCTCCGCTAGCTTTCATAAAAAGGAAGCCATACGCGTTTAAGTCACACGGTTCCATTTTTTCCAAGCCCCCTCCAAATTAAATATCCCTGTAAGTTCGTTTTCTTATTGGAAATTTCTCCACCCCTTTTTCTCTATATAATACACATCTTCTAACCCCTGTATTTCTCAGTCATCATCAAACACACAAATCATCTCTCTTTATAATTACCTCTCTCTTGATCTCTTTAATGGCAGACAAGCTAAATGGGGCCTATTACGGGCCTCCGATCCCACCACAACGCAACTACCGTAGTGTCGGTCGCTCCTCTGGCTGCGGTCCATGTTGCCTTCTTTGTAACCTATTTAAATTCATTCTATCAATTGTCATCATTATTGGCATAATTGTGCTTGTACTCTGGCTTCTTCTTCGTCCGAACGAAATTAAGGTGCACGCTACCTCAGCCTCACTGAAACAGTTCACTCTCTCGAATGGTTCTTTGCAATATGACCTAGATGTAAACATGTCAATCCGTAACCCTAACAAAAGGATCGGTATCTACTACGACTACATAGAGGCAACATCTTACTATGACGGGTCCCGATTCGGTTTCGATGACTCCTTAGAGAAATTCTACCAGAGGCACAAAAATACTAGCTATATCGAGCCCAAGTTTAGCGGCAAGAACGCATTGATTGGTGATTCGGTGACTAGTACATATAACAAAGAGAAAAAAGACGGGTACTACAACATCGAGTTGAAGGTTCGGCCAAAACTGAGGTTGAAGATATGGATCTTTAAGATTAAATATATTAAACCAAAGATCAATTGTGATCTGAAAATACCTGTCCCGGGATCATCAGGTTCGTTTAAGGAGACAAAGTGCGACGTAGATCATTTCTGAGCGTCGACCATTATTTATTCATTTTATTTTTGGATACATATATATACATCTTAGGTGATGTTTATATGTAGTATTGATTTGTGGTTTTTGTGTAAATTATGTATTTGATTGGCGGTTTTACATCATTTATATTTTATATATGCACTTTTATGTATCTATGTATGTATGTAGTTTAATTATTCGTTGTATATATACATTGGTTTACTAGTTATCTATTGTTTTGCTTGATGAGATATTCATTTGGTAGACGACTGAGATCTTTTCTTGTTTTTTCTTGAATTATTAATTGCGTGTTAACTATATGAGTTGGGCTACGGTACTTCGTGAAGTAAATCGAGTGTTTTACTTCACATCTATATTTTTAATTTTAAAGTTCAAAATATCGATTCAAACTGTTCAAGTTAATAATTGTGCTTGGAGACCAAATTTTACTATTTTTTCAGAATTGTTTAAAATCACTGTTTTTCAGAAAATTTTAGAACATCAAAAACAACGATTTTCAAAAATTCTAAAAAAAATAGTAAAAGAATTTCAAAAAAATATATAAAATTTGGTCTCCAAGCACAATTTAATATGGATATCAACTTGAACGGTTCAAATTGAAATTTTTGAACTTTAAAATCACAAAATATGAGTATGAAATAAAAACTTATTTTACTTCGAGAAGCAACATTGTTCAACTCTCTCTCTCTATATATGAAGGTGAGAACATCTGAAACATATTGGATATTGCAGTCAAGTATATATTTTCTATAAAATAATCAAGTAAGAACATAATTTCTACGTATAGCTAACTCATAAACCAAATTTTATAGTATTTGCATGACTTCATCTAAATTGGATTTCACTTCCCAGAATTGCTTTTGTCAAAATATTAAATAATATACTTTTCTTGACAGAGATAGCTAACTGAAATTAGTTGTACATGTTCGGACTTGGTATTTGTTTGCATTACCTAACTAAAATGCGCAGCATCTGTACCGTACCATTCAGTCATATGATTTCAAAGCCTTCCCTTTCAGAATTTTAAATTTACAGATTTTTTTAAAAAATAATATAGAAAAGAGGAGAGCTCAAATGTCCCAATTAATTGCTTCATATTCTAATTGTATCCTAATATCTTTATTTTTAATTTCAAAGTTCAAACAAAAAATCTGAAGCTTTCAATATGATATCCACATGAAAATGTAATTAGAGATCAAATTTTATATTTTTTTGAATTTTTTTTACTATTTTTTAAGGTAAGTACAAAATCAATGTTTTTCAGAAAATTGTTGACCATCTAAAAACAATGATTTTATACCTATCTTAGAAAATAGTAATAAAGTTCTAAAAAATATAAAATTTGATCTCTAAGTACATTTTAACGTGAATATCTTGTGAAGCGTTTAGATCTTTTGTTTGAACTTTAAAATCAAATATAAATATATGTTGGAGTAAGATTAAAGCATGAAGCAATGAGATATTTGAGCTCTCTTATATAGAAAAATAGATGGATTGTATGGAAATTTTGATTATGCGGAAAGAACCGAATCATTGATTCGGTTTTTAGGTTTTCTAAAGAACCGAATCAATAATTTCATCAATAATTGAGTTCCTTTAAGTTACCACACCACGTCACACGACTAATAAACACAAGATCATACAAAACAAATTCAACTCTTAAACACTTTAATTTCTTGCAAACATGTGAACCACTTTTACTGTTTTACATAAAATCTTAGTAGCTAAAGAAACCGCATAATTGATTCGGCTTCTTCTAAAATTTCCCTACGCTCCATCTAATTTTTCTATATATATATTTGAAATGAGAAATGTTTTGGTATACCGAATCATCATATTCGAGTGCGTCCCTCAAGTAGTTTAACAGAAAAAAATTTCAATATTGTCTAACTTTCATTTTCAACGTTAATATCAAAACATTTAAAGCTATGTTTATAATATTTTATAGGAAGCTAATAACTAACCCCGCACCTCCCAACCTGCAATTAATCCCGCACAAAATGTCAAAAAACTCCGGCTGTCATTTTTTTCATAAGGTATTAATACTTACATACAGAAATATTTATCTCTAAGAACGGAAATATTTATCCCTAAGCATGAAAGTATTTAGGGGACCATGCACGTTTTTTTCATAGAGGGTGGGGAGAATCTCAAATCACATGGGACTATGCACGTTTTTAGAGGTGTGTTCTTTTATCTCATTTTAATCTCGTCCACATTTCTCACGATTTATGATAAAATTTTGCAAATCTAAGACCACGAACATTTTCTACGTAATTTTCTCTTTCAAATAAGATCCATGATGACATATTTTCAAACAAGTCGTTATAGAAGTATTTATCTCTCATCATACAAGTATTTATACCTATACTTGAAAGTATTTTTTTGCATATAATACTTATAATACTTGCTATTAATACTTTCATATGTCAGTATAAATACTTATAATATATTATATTAACACTTTCATATGTCAGTATAAATACTTATAATACTTGATATTATTAATACTTTCATATATCAATATAAATACTTATAATACTTAATAGTAATACTTTCATATATCTGTATAGGTATAAATACTTGCACGATGAGGGATAAATACTTCTGTAACGACTTGTCCGAAAGTATGTCATTATGAATATCATTTGAAAGATAAAATTAAGTAGAAAACGTTCATAGTTTTAGATTCGTAAAATTTCTCATATATCGTGAGTCTAGTGAATGTGATTGAAATGAGATCAAACTAATTTGGAGAGAGATAGAGTGGGGGAATGGTGCGGGGATGGAATGGGGGGAGTAATATAATTGTTCTATTTTAAAATGCTACTCACAAGCATGTAAACCTCTGTTTGAAATCATTAAAATTCTAAATCTGCATAATTTTAACTCCTGACTACTTTTGTCTTCAAGCCAAAAACGGAAAGATTCATTTCACTCACTCTTTTTTTTTATTTTTTATCTGATCATTATAATTTATTTTCTCGATAATCCGTGATGAATTTTACGAATCTAAAAATACGAACGTTTTATATTCGATTTTATCTTTCAAATAAGATCCATGAAGAAATACGTTTGAGTAATTTTAAAGTCATTTGTTTTTTTTACAGTAAAACTCATGAGCACTTTAAATTTTTAAGTTTTGAAATCTCAATATGCAACCATTAAAATTTTCAAGACTTTGTACATGAGGTTTATATGCTTTGTAAATGAAGTGTTATTGTTGAGATTTATATGCTTTGAAATGTTATTGTTGAGATTTTAATTCTTTGTACATGAGATTTATATGCTTTATAAATGAGCTTTGTAAATGCAATGTTATTGTTGAGGTTTATGTGCTTCGAAATGTTATTGTTGAGATTTTAATTCTTTGTACATGAGGTTTATATGCTTTGTAAATGTAGTGTTATTATTGAGATTTATATACTTTGAAATGTTATTGTTAAGATTTTAATTCTTTCTACATGAGGTTTATATGTTTTATAAATGGAGTGTTATTGTTGAGGTTTATATGTTTTGAAATGTTATTGTTGAGTTTTAATTCTTTATACATAAGGTCTATATGTTTTATTCTAGATATTTAAAGTGTTATTAATGAGATTTATGTGCTTGTACATGAGGTTTATATGCTTATAAATAGAGGTTTGAATTATTTTGAAGCAAAATAAAAAAAAAACTGAAAGTCACAAAAATTTAAGTGGTAAAAAAAATTACGACACAAATATAACTCAAAAGTTATTCTTCATGGATCTCATTTGAAAGAGAAAATTGGATAAAAAAATGTTCATATTTTTAGATTCGCAAAATTCATCATGGATCGTCGAGAAAATTGATGAGAATGATAAGAGAAAAAATTAAAAAAAAATGGGTGAAAAGAATCCTTCCATTTTTTGCTTGGAAACAAAAGTAGTTAGAAATTAAAACTATATAGATTTAGAATTTTAATGCTTGCAGATAGAGGTTTAAATATTTGCAAGTAGCATTGTAAAATGTTATAAACAAAGCTTTGAATGTTTGGATGTTAGAGCTGAAAATAAAAGTAGATAATATTGAAAGTTTATTCTGTTAAACTACTTGGGAGACATGCTCGGAGATTTTGTTTAGAGTACAATTATCAGGCTCCATTTGAAATGTATTATTCAATTAATACAAAATTCTCTTCTTTCCCACATGTATATTTATATCCGTACACGTAATCATACGGTCTAAATTAATATTGTCCAGTCCGACCATTTCATCTCGTGTGGGGTTTCTTAAAATTAAACAATTAATAGTGATTAAGCTGTTTTCACATGAAAAATGAAATATGCATCTGCGCTTGGAGTAATATATATATATACGAGTAGGGTGCTACAAGATCAGGTCAGATCGAAGGAATGTTGAAAAGGCTAATTAATTAAAACGGATTTGGCCCCCTCCTTTCACATTTAATGACAGAACTGGTGTACCTGCTGAGATGAATTTTTCTTGAGTTTGTTTTGGTCACAGCTTTGACATTAAGGATTGTCACAGCGTGTAAATATAGGCCAGTGATGCGTTTTCAATTTATTAATAAGATAAGGCTATGTATGCAGGATGGGACAATGGATCGATTGATATCACTAAATTTACAAAGAAAAATATATATATATACACCCTGGTACTGACAAAAATTGCTAAATTTAATGTAACACGAAATGCTTCTGAGCATAGCAAGACCAATTTTTTTTTCGATTTTCTTGTTGTTTTTTTTATAAATTATTATATGCATGTATCATTTTGGAGGGAGGTTATACTATGCATACCGTATATTGGTTCGTAATATAAATCAATAGCTCTATTCTTAAAGTCTAAACAATCAATCAAAATTATTCAACATTATATCTATATAAAAATGAACTTGTAGATCAAATTTTACATTGTTTAGATTTTTTTTTTTCAATTTTTATATATATGTAAAAAATCACTTTAGATTCTTGACCATTCAAAAGTAGTGATTTTCTATCTATTTAAAAAAATAATATTTTTTAAATATAAATGTAGTCTTTAAGTACATTTTTATATTAATATCATTTTGAACAGTTCAAATCAATTGTTTGAATTTTAGAAATAGAAATATTGATCCGTAGTATGAATCAATATGACTATATATGTATGTTTAGAGCGGAGTAGATTTGATGGGCATCGAACCTACCTTTGGATTCGAGGGACTTCAAGACTGTCTGATTTACTTTAAGATCCATACACATGAAATTGAAGTGGACATGCACAAATATTAAAGTGGAGAGTATATATCTTAAAGTTAAAGTAGATCAGAGGGTCTTGGAGCCATCAAACCTAAAGTCAGTTCGGTGACCATCAAACCTATTATGCTCTAATGTATGTTAAATTCAGGGCCAAGAGTAGGCACAAGAAATAATTTACAATGGACTTAATAAAAATTTCAAATCTATGGGTAGACAAGTGTCTATCCTTGAGCCTCTTTGAGTCTACGGTCTGTTCCTGCTTAAAACAAATCAAACGATATTTAAAAACTTATGTATTTATCTATTTTATTGTCTTTTATATTAAAACTCATTCTAGATTTATAAAATACCTATCATACCCTTCATTTAAAGTATAAAATATCACATCAAACCCAAATTTGAATCTGAAATGTTCCTCTACCGTTCGATCAGCACGCATCGCAATAAGATTATTGCGTGTTCGCTTCAAGATTCATGCACGGGTCTCAACAATTTTGATCCGCGCATATTGCATTAAGATCCATGCATATTGCTTCAATATTTGTGTGTGTTTGCTTCAAGATTCGTGTTGATCTAGCTTGCGCGAATCTTAAAGCAATTCAGATGGTAGAGGAAGCTCTAGATTCAAATTGGAGTTAGATGGGAGTTTTATGCTTTTTTATGGAATGGTAAAATTGGTATTTTATAAATTTAGAATGTGTTTTTAATATAAAAGACAATAAAATTGATAAATATGTGAGTTTTTGAAGTTTAGAGGGGGTATGTAATTTCAAAATTTAGAGGGGGGAGAATGTGTAATTTTGAAGTTTTTGTGGGGTATACGTGAAGTTCCCCATATATTTTTACCTCCATAGGAACCTTCCTCAAAAGCTTACAGTAGTTACATGTCAATATCTCTCTCTCCGGGCTCTATACGTAGTGTCTTCAGACCTATATAAAATTAGTTATAGCAACAGGGGTTCGTTGTCAAACCTTGTGCGTTAACCTTTTTGCCCCTAGTTGAAATCAAATCAGGTGTCTTTCAATGCATCAAATGGGAAATGGTGCTGCGATTGGTATCCCTCACGCGGTTAGCCGATCTGTGTCTCATTCATTCTACACCCGGATATGAATAATTATTTTTCAATATTAATTACTTAATTTGCTTATCAAATCTGTTAATTTACAAATAATTGGTAATGAGCATGATTATGCATATCACAAAATTAAGCCAATAAGTTTCTTATATCAAATCAACCATTAATTATGTAATGCCTAATTATTTGATAAATGTGCATGATTGGTTCATGATAAATCAATGAAATTAGTCAGAATTTTTAAGTCATTCAACTTAATTATAACTCTATTGAGCTTAACCTTAAATCGTGCATATTGTTTGATGACTAGTCAATTATATTATTTTCACCTCTCTTTTTTTGTTTGAACGCGTGTAAATATTCTCACTTTGTTGAGTAATTGAGGCCTTAATTTCTCTTTAGATGACCATAGACTTAATTAAACTTTGTTCAATGTTCAAATAATATTTTTTTTCGTGTTGATTTATTATTTACGTCATGAGATGTATCACTAAAGTGATAAGATATATCTAATTTTAAGTTTCCAAAAAAAGATAATAATAATTATTATTATTATTATTCTTTAACATATTTTTGTTGTACTAATTTTAATTTTTTTTATTCTAACTAACAATATTTTAGTGCTAAAATGTGTACAACGTTATATCATCTGAATATCAGCAATACCATGTCATTTGTGTTTGTATAATTATATTTGGTTTAACAAATTTTCCGTTTGTTACGTATTATATCGAGATAATACAGAGCCTCCATCGGTTTTTACTTCTCATCCCTACTTGTGTCACTGCTAAATAAAATAAAAAATAAAAAGGGGAGAAATTCACTCTTTACCACATGAGTCATGGCATGGGTATTAAGAAATAGCCGTGATTTTAGACTATCCTACTTTGATGTTACGGTTTGGATCAATCTTTCTATGTTTCATTTCTATTGAAAATCTGTGTAGTAGGTAGGTAGGTATCCGAATTCGAATTTAAGAAAGCCTCCATGAGATATTCGTATTTATAATCCAGAGAAGATGGCAATTGGACTTTGTAATGGGCTGACATTTTCTAGCTCGCCTGATTCTTCATCAATTCATAGCTCTACCTGCTACATCTATTCATATTTTAATTCCCAATTGTATGGAAAAAAAAATAAGAAAGAAAAATGTTCACATCAAAATTGGATAAATATTGTTATATTTAATTTGTCATTTTGTCTTTACTTAAAAAAAAAAATTGTAACTTTGTCATCAACGCTATAATCCTTAAATAAAGGAAAAAAGTTTACAAACATAGTAGAGCATTTAAGGACGAATTAAGAGAAGAAAAACAAAGTTCCTCCTCTCAGATGAAGGTAAACACAATGCATCTCACAAGTCACAACACAATACCAGCTCCATTCGCAGTATCACTACCACCCGTTACTTTGCCGAGCACTACCTTCAAGACTGAGATGAATATGGTGTATGAAATGGAGTGGAAGCTCTGCTTGACTTCTCGAGACCATACTCTTGATCATTGTTCGCATTTGATTCATGACACAGGTTGCAATCCAGCATGACTGAGGTATCTCCGATATATCAAATTGAAAATCTAGTGAAGTAATGGACTCTCCAGTTACAAGTTTTGGACATTTTGGTTAGTGCAGTTTTTAAAATAATTAAATAGAGATAGAAGTAAGGATATTAAATTTTTATGGGGTTATTGACTATTTCAAAATGATAGATGGGTCCCACTAGAAATTTTCCCTAATTTATACTTTCTTTATTTTTTTTTTTTAAGTGGAATTGACAAACGGCACTAATATTAGCATATTTTCTGGTATTTCTTTTGGTTACAGAATACCTGCTAAGTAAATACTTTTGTCTTTCAAGATAGGAGAAAATTTTGTTCTCCAATTTTAATTAAGGCCCCTAAAAGATCTCAAATTAGTATTTTCAACCCTAAGAAAAAAAGAAATATCCAATCAGGTTAAAGATAAGTAATATCGATTTTTCTGCTGTTCATCCTATATTTTTAAGGAACTATGCAGAGCATAATTTCTCTATGCAAACGGTGCCTTTATATGCTTGTATGTTGAAAGAGTTATTCCTCAATTTTTGGATAATTTTAATGGACTTATGTACTTTTGTAGGAAGCGGCAGCAATTGAAAGAACTGCTGCTGCCTGCTGCATGAAAAATTATCAATTAGATGAAAACACTAATGTAATACAAGATCCCACCATGACTAAACTATAACTTTTGCATGATTTTATATACATATTTGTATACATTTATTTAATATACTTCTGCACTATATTATTCTTCCTATATACAATTGCATGTTAAAAATATTTATATATGTTTCTTCATCACCCTCGACGACCGATGCCGAAGCAACGCGAGGCCCACCTTTAGTTTTCTGCAATTTCAGAGGATATGAGCTACAATTGTAATGGGCCAAAAAGCCCAGTTAGTGATAGATGGATGGCCCAGGCCTTTCTTGCTATATTAATCCCAGAATTTAGTAAATCCTCCTTTGGGTAATTGGGTTAATAAATCAAGCCTAAAAAAGATGTTATTTTCTGATGTGTTGGTTTTACAATTTTACTAGGTTACTTGATTCTGTAAGTGGTCCTTATGACCCTGTCCCTAATCCACATCCGAAGGAGGCGCTGCTTGTTTCATAGTGAAAACTGGATATACGATATGATCTCAAAGACTTGCTCAGTTTAGTATATTTTTAGTTTAATATTTTGGAGTCCGATCTAGATCACATCTGAATTCAACATTGTAATGAGTAGGAAGCCTAGTACTATTATAGGTCACACTTTGACTTGGCCTGATATCCAGTACAATTATTCAATTGTATGTGACCCGGAGCGGTGACTTTCTAACTATGAGGGTTAGTCACGAATAGAGTCATTCATATTAAATTTTCATACTACGAATAGAGATCAATATATAGTGCCGACAATAATTTACTCTAAACTATATGTAAAATCTTATATAAGTACCAAATTTTTTTAAAAAAATAAGGATCAATTGACTCCATTACTTCCAACTACCTTTGTCTCTATATGTAACATTATTACTAGAGTTAATAACAGATATGATAGACTCAGAACACCATAAGTAATTGGTAATCTATAGGCGTGTAAACAAGTCAAATTGTCGGATTTTGTTTAGCTATCTAATCAGATCCATTTTAGATGTTGCATTTTTAAGCGGTTGAAATTTGCGAATTTTTCTTTAATACAATTTTTTAATATGATGAAAAAAAATATTATTAAATAAAAAAACAAAGTATTACTAAAAGCCTTCCAAATATTTTGTACGAGGATGAAGAAGGATAGAAGAGTTCTTTCTTTTTTTATTTTGCTTTCTTGAAGCAATTTGATCCCAAATTAACAGGAGAAAAGAAAAATTATTTCTTTATTTTATCTAACATAGGAAACGAAGAAAATAGCAATTTTCATATTTAGTTAACGGAAAAGAACATAACTTCTGTTAGCATCAATTAACAAATTACAGATGTGATTTTGATGAAAATTAATATCGTACGGTGAATTTAGGATTTGAAGTCTTGAAGAGGAATTCAGTCCAAAGCACAAGGTCCATTTATTGTGCATTTTATCTCGACCCGGTTTGGTTCAGATTCCGAACATCTTGCTCCGGTTCTAAACAGAAATACATATTCTGCTACCTCAGAGGATATGAGCTCCTATTGTGATGGGCCAAAAAGCCCACTTAGTGGTAGATGGATGGCCCAGGCCTTTCTTGCTATATTAATCCCAGAATTTAATAAACTCTCCTTTGGGTTACTAAACCAAGCCTAAGAAAGGTGTTATTTAGCTTACTCGATTCAACTTTCGAAAAAAAAAGGTTACTCGATACTGTAAGTGGTCCTTATCCCTTATCCATATCCATATCCGAAGGAGGCGCTACTTGTTTCACAGTAAAAACTGGACGATGCGATATGCATGATTTCAACCACTTGCTCAGTTTAGTAAATTTTTACTTTAATATTTTGGAGTCCGATCTTGTAATGAGTAGGAGCTCGTACAATTATGGATCACACGTTGACTAGGCCTGATATCCAGTACAATTATTCAGTTGTATGTCACATTATTATTCGAGTTAATACTCAGGTTCCTCCTCACAAAATACGGTTTATATAGAAAAAATAAAATTTATTCGGACTGAATTTTTCTCTTTTTCCATATAAACAGTAAATTTCAGTTTAAAATTTTTATATTCCTATTCCTATCACTGTGCAGCCAAACATGCCCTGATACTATAAACTCACAATACCACAAAGTAATTAGTAGTTTGTAGTAGTGTAATCAAGTCAGGTTCTGATTTTGTTTAGCTGTCTAAACCAATCCATTTATAAATGTCGCATTTTTATAGGGATGAAAACAGATCAGATAGTGATAAAACCATATTTGTATTCAATTTTTTTTTTTAGATAGAGAAGATATATACATCAATTGTTACATAATATATCTTAAATTATATGTTATATATCTATTATTTAGATACAGATAGTTAAAATTCAAAATCATATTCATATCACTATCCAGACGGATATTCGGATATCGAATATCCATATCAAATTTTTGAATATAGATCCGGATTTTTAAGCTGTTGAAATTTGCAGATTTATTCTTTAATAAAAAAAATTAATATCATGATAAAATTTATTGTTAAATAAATTAAGTTTTTACAATACAATATAATTTCTTATTAGTAAATGAAAAACACAAAGTATTATTGTAAAACCATCCAAATATTTTGTAAGAATGACATCAGAAGGGAACAATAACACACATATCGAAGAAACAATTTACATAAATCCAGATCTGAACCAGACTCGGTCATTTATGAATCACTGGCGATACTTAACTATCCAACCTGGTTAATACAGACCAGAATAGTCAAACATTAATTATAATATTTTGATCCAGTCCCAAACCTGAGCTGGTATATAACTAATTTCATGTATTATTGATTTACGGGCCTTTAATTAAACGGTTCTAAACTCTTTATTAGTTCTGGATCAAAATTTATTGGTACCCAGTCCCAAACCTGAGCTGGTATATAATTAATTTCATGTATTATTGATTTACCGACCTTCAATTAAACGGTCGTAAACTCTTTATTAGTTCTGGATTAAAATTTATTGGTACCAGGCCCCTCCAACTGGGAACCGTATCCTCTCAGGTATTGCACAATTATTACAGAGGATCACTTACTTTACGGCTTGAGATTAAATCTCAACCGGCTTGGGATTCGGGTCACTTGGGGGCTATATTTTTAGGCTTTGAGATTCGTGCCAAGTTAAAAAGTACGGTTCAGATCTAGTAATTGTAAAAAATTTCCTTATCAGGTATTGGAGAGGATGTGAATTCCCCAACTGGCATACCTCGCTAGCATCTGAATCTATTTACTAGCATTCATATGAGTCGTATCATATATATCTGCTATTATTATCTCCTTAAGATTTCTTTCACATCACCTTAAATTCATTCTAACATTTATGTAGCCTATTTCTCGTTGCTCATCAATGCCAGCAAATTGCTAGGTGAAGCTGAAACTGTAATTTATAATAACAATTTTACTATCACCAATAGGGTTCAGATGCCTTCATTTCTTGTGTTTCTATCATGTCTTCATTTTAAAAACTTTAACAATTAAAAATTAAAAATTTAAAAGTCAAAATAAAACCGTTGGATATGATCTATATCATTTTATTATCAATGCACATGTAAAATATTATGACATTTTAACTTTATTTTGGTTGTCATCAAAATATTGTAAAAAAATGTACTAGTGTGGATAATTTCTAAACGTTGATTTTTTAACTTATTTTGAGTTATTTAAATTTTTAAAAATAGAGGCATTTGAACCCTCTCTACTATCATATATGATCTATATCAATAAGAATTAGATTTTTATGAACTCAATAAGCTCATAGAAAAGTTGTTGGTTGAACGATCGTCTATTTCAATAAATTTGAATTATTCATCCTGATCTTTAATTTTCAACGTGTCAAATATTTATGTTTTGGAAAATTGTTTTCGGTGATCCAACAAAAAATCGGTCTGTGAAAAGAGACTTGAAAGCTATTCTAAAATCCCTAGCGCAACCGCCCCTACTCCTACTCAACACAGCAATACTCAGTTTAAGTCGACTCTATCTCCTCAAGCAAAACGGAGAATAACAGAGTTAAGAGTACGATATCGTATATACTAAGAGCGCAGAGTTTCTATTTTTATTTTTATTGGAGAATGAAAGTGAGCAAATTCAATCGTCAAAGTGCGGCAGCAGACAAATAAGAACAAATTCAATAGTGAAGAGAAATGAAGATTAAGGTAATAGAGTCATCGAGAATCAGCTTTTGATCTAATGGCGAAAACAATTGTGGGAGGTCGTTTCTTTGAAATGTCTAGCATATTTTCTTCAAGCACCTCAAGTTTACCTTTTCCAAAATATCTGAAGATTGCAATTTCAAAATCTGAGTGAAAGAATTTCTTTTTTGAATATTAAATAGCTTGATGACTTAAGCTCCAATCTTTATTACAAAAATAACAATATGATTAAAAAATAAACTAGTTTAAACGAATATATGAGAATAAAATATTAGATCTATGAATTAGTGTAATTTGTCCATTGTAAATACATTTCTTATCAATAAAATTATCAGTAAGCAATTCAAGTCACTAACTTTAAAATAAAATTATATTTCTAACTATAGTATTTTTTTTTTTTAGTTATTTTTGTATAAGATTAATTAAAATTCAAGAGATTGAACACTTACTTATTTCGATAAGTCCACGTTTTTAATAATTTCAAGTTGATATTATACGACGAGGTTGAATATGCCAAATTTGAAGTTAAAAACAATTGGTTCAGTAAAATCTGAAACTTTTGTAGAGCTTGGTTCATTAGAATGAATCCAGTAACTTAAATTTTGAGTTTCAATATAATGAATACGAACCGTCAGATCCATATTAGCATGAATATTAAAAAATATCGTGCATTATAAATTAGCTGAATTGGTCGGAATTTTGATTTAACGGTCGTGATTTTAAATTCAAACTGAAAATATGAGGTATTGTAGAGAATACGAACTATATTAAGATAATGCATTATTAGGAGCAAATAAAATAACAATTAGAAGTGGAGAATCCCACTATACTCGCCGGTTGAACAGCATAGGGAACAGGGATATTATTTTGAACATTAATTAATTAAACTATTAAACAAAGCCATTAATTTTGTCCTATTAAAACTCTAAAGCGAGTTGTTTTATATACTTCTCTGAAGTCTGAATCTTCCAGCTACTGATCACCAATAATTAGAATTATAAAATACTAATCCGGATTTAAACCTCGTGTGCTGGATATTCTTAATTTAACGTGACTGTCAGAGCTCACAGATAATTCTCAATTAGCTAATACTTTTTTTTTCTTTTATCTTTTTACTTTTAATATGTTTAAAATACTTATAAATATGTGGAAAATAACTTAACTATCTAAGAAAAATAAGTGAATCGGCACTACTATTTATTTCAAATTTCTTTTTACCATCTTTGGAGAAAAAACAGTGCCCAAATGCCACTTGTTTTTAAGAAATTTTCAAAATTAATAGATCCGCATATTATATCCGCACAACTATAATCTGCTCAACTAAAGAATGGATTTATGTTAGGTTTCACATATTATAGCTGCGCAACTAGCTTGTTAATTGTGCAGCTATAATCTGCAGACCTATTACATATGGAAATTTTCAAAAAGAAAAATAGTGGTTAAATGGTTTTTTTTTTTTTTTTTTTTACTTTTTTTTTTCTAAAAGTAAATCATAACTAATAAGTATGTTTGAACGTGTTTTCAATGTTTTCGTTGTGTTTGATGTGTTATTACATAAAAGTTTCTTAAAACAAGCTGAATTTCTTACAAAGTATATATCCATGAAGGAAAGAAATTACATCTCCATTAATTTGAAATGGAGATATATATGTCAAATCCATTATTTTGGTGGTTTGTAGTTTCGCGAAGACCCGTAAGAGGGAAGCATGTGAGGAGGATAATTAGTAGTCAGAAACAGCCAGGTATTTAGATCTCATCTTGGATCACTCTAATTTAACCTCAAAAGATACCATTCTCATCATTTATCATTTTACTTTGTGCTTTGACTAAATAAATTACGATCCTCCATTTTGAAGGCCACATGTGTCATTATGTGGTGAGAAACAGTAAAGAGGATCTTTTTTTTAGTAACAGTAAAGAAGATCAGCCCAGCTTTCCCATTTGACTGACATTATAACGAGCTGTGACAAAATTGTCAGAATGAAGCAAGGCTCCAAAATATTTCTTTCTCTGACAAAAGTAGTAAGTGGTTAATATTTCATGTCATGTGAAAACAACTCCATACTGTGTATGATACTTGCCAGTTTTCAGAAATGGCATATATAATAGAGGAGGATTAAATACACCCTCAGTTTTTATTATTTTCTCGTATTTTTATTTTTAAAATTTAAATAGTTAATTTGAACTTTTTAATATGTGTTTCATATTAAAATATACTTGGAGACTAAATTTTATATTTTTTGAAAATTTTCTACTATATTTTCAGAATTTTTTTTTTAAACTAAACAATAATAAAAAATTCAGCAAAGTGATGATTTTCAAAAAAATAGAAAAAATAGTAAAAACTTTCAAAAAAATGTAAAATTTGGTATCCAAGCACATTTTAATACGAAGAACACGTTGGAAGCTTCAAATCAACTATTTAAACCTTAAAAATAAAAATATAAGAGAAGAGTTCACATTAAGAGCACAAAAAGAAGGGTGCATTTTAACCCTCCTCTGTATAATAATTAGGTTTGTGTACGTACGAACATAATAGCCTCAGATCTTTACATGGAAAATCTCTTCAAGTTGAAACGAACGTATATTTAGTTTTTACGATAGAAATTATATTTAGCTTATTCAGTATTAATTTCGTTTCATTATATAATCCATCAGTGCTGCTGAGGTATTTTGATTGTTTGTTATTAATTTCTTACATCAACGTACAGTACACAACGAAATATATATATATATATATATATATATAGAGAGAGAGAGAGAGAGAGAGAGGAGCTAATGTGCATTCGAATGTATATGATTTGAAGTGCTTATGGTCCAAATTTGAAATTTTATAATCCATACGGTCGATCCGAACCGTTCATCTTGTTCTCCATATTAATATGTGCTTGGAGGCAAAATTTTAAATTTTTCTAAATTTTTTTACTATTTATTAAGCTACTTTGAAAATTGCTAATCCAACGGTTTTACTGTTTTCTGCAGTCACTATTGGATCAACGATTTTGTAAAATACTTAATAAATAGTAAAAAAATTTAGAAAAATATAAAATTTGGTCTCCAAGCACATATTAATATGGAGAACAAGATGAACAATTCGGAAAGACCGTTTGGATTTTGAAATTTTAAATTTAGACTGTAAGCACTTCGGACCATATACATTCGAATGCACATTAGCCTATCTCTCTATATATATATAGAGAGAGAGTCCGGCTAGTCTCATAACGTTATAATTTCAGCCTAAGTTATAACGAGTCAGTTTTTGAAATTTTAACGTTCAAATAACCGATTCAAACCGCTCAACACAATCTCCATATTAATATGTACTTGGAGACCAAATTTTACATTTTTTGAAATTTTTTTACTATTTATTAAGCAACTTTGAAAATCGTTGATCCAACAGCAATATTAAAATCAAAAGGCACTGTTGGATCAGCGATTTTCAAAGTGGCTTAATAAATAGGAAAAAAATCTCAAAAAATGTAAAATTTGGTTTCCGAGCACATATTAATATGGAGAATAAGATGAGCGGTTTGGATCCGTTATTTGGACTTTGAAATCTCAAAAACTGACTCGTTATAACTTAGGCTGAAATTATAACGTTATGACATTAGCCGGACTCTATATATATATATATATATATATCCTTTCTTTTGGTGAAGCGCATTATTTTAAACTATTCTAGTAATGTCAGGTTGTCAGAGAATAGTGAAAAATAAATGTATTAAAAATGAATGTCTAGTAATGTTAAGTTATATTCATTTGATTTTTTGAAAAATGGTTAATTCTATGTAAAATCGGTGTAAGTTATAAATTATGGACGTCCCACCATCAACACACTGTTTGATATTAATCATGGTATAAAACATTTGTCTGCCACTAATATCTTACAATGAAACATGGATCAATGCATTGTTTCTGAACTTTAAATGATCATAATTTTTGGTAGATAAATCCAATTTAAGCGTTTGACCACACAAATTTTAATTGAAGTTTCTGATCCTCATTAGTTATGTATTTTTCTTGTATTTTAACCCGAAACGGCTGGTTAATTTTCGGCCATTTTTATTAATAATCCGAAAAAATATTTTTTACCAAAATAACCACAAAATCTGAGTTTTTCCAAATATAACCAAACCGCCAGGGTTGTTGGCGGTCCACTTCTATAGTGGACAGCCAGAATCCCTGGCGGTCTGCTATTTTTTTTTTTTTTTTAGAAATCTGATTTTTTATGCAAACCAGACCGCTGGTATCCTTGGCGGTCCACTAACTGTTTTACAAGCTTTCTCTCTCCAGCACGCACTGTATTCATTTGTTAAACCACAGAGAATAAAGAGATAGCGATTTTGGCGATTTTGAAGCGATTTTAGGCGATTTAGAGGCGATTGCTACAGGTATTTTATTTTTTATTTAATTATTTTCTATTTAATTTTTAATTAATAATTATTATACCCGCAGTCTGTAAATACTATAAATTAGTCTTTAATTAATATTATAATTAACTTTTAAATTAAAAAAAAAGAATGAATCTATTATACTGTAATTCTTATGATTTGTTTTAAATGTAGTTTGTGAAGGAAAAAAATGTTGGTTGCAATATACGTGGGCGGTAAGCTAACTAAGGATGTAGATGGCGTGTATTACTCGAAAGATACCTCATTCGGCTTGCAAGTTAATGAAAGAACCACATTTATTGAACTTAAGCAACTAGTATACGAAAAAACTGATGTAAACCCCAACCGGTATGACTTAGATTTGGCTACCCGAATTGACACACAACGGGCTGGGGGGGTAGACCTTACTTTCTGAGTTTTCCTATAACAGATGAGGAGTTGTGGAAGGCTGTGTACCAACAATTTGAGTTTAGGGGAGTCGCGATGATAGAGTTATATTCTAGGAGGGTTCCCCAGGCTGGGGCTAGACCTTTTAGTGCGGCTGGGGTTGGACCTTCTAGGGCTCCCTCTGCTGGACCTTCAGGTTATGACAATTCGGCTCATGACAGCCAGGGGTACCTGTAACGTCCTGCTACGTCAACGTTTTAGTTATTAACATAAATCATTACGAGAGAACATAAAGATTATTATAATATATATATGTAACACTTCATCATGACTAGATATATTTTAGAATTAATGTAAAGAAAGTTAAGCACTTTGTAAAAGATGAGTCCAAATGAAAAAACCAATATAATATACACACACCTTGAGTTAGGATTGCACACATAGTTACCTATATAGAAAATATCGTAATAAATATTGTAGAAAAATACAAACATTTCTAAAATAAATGTTTTCTTACCTGACCGCAACAATTAGGACATAAATACTAATCAAACCTATAATTAAAACCTAGATTTGAACTATCCTATTTTTGATAACCTTCTAAATTTAACTTCAGCTGGATTTTTCAGACAGATAGTTGTTAGTATTATAATCGCAGATCACTCATATTAATTCGGAATTAAATAAAATTTAATACCTGAAAATATAATTTCATGATCTACAACTTTCATGTAGAATACTATGTCAAATTCTAAGCGTAGGATTCTCCATAAAATTGTAAAGTCAGTAAATATTTCAGTTCGGAGACTGTAGACCTTCATCGATCATTTTTCTCTTTTCTCCTCACTAGAAATTCCGAT
Organism: Carex pumila; assembly: GCA_033356055.1. NCBI lineage: Eukaryota > Viridiplantae > Streptophyta > Magnoliopsida > Poales > Cyperaceae > Carex > Carex pumila. The sequence continues at coordinate 5,308 of JARJHM010000452.1, read as the reverse complement.
TAAGGTGAAACTAATTGCGTTAGAACCGTAACGGAAAAACTTACAACTCTTACATTTTAACCTTCTCCAAATTTCGAACTGATAATTCCAGTTATTTTGAATCTTGAAAGACGAACATTAAAATAAAATTCTGCCATGGGCTCAAATCCGAATTTACAATATGTTAGTCCATTAAACTCAAGCCCAAAAATCACAAATCCTCTTCTAAACCTAACCCTACCTTATATAAAGCGATCCTCTCCACAGCCGCTCCCCCCCCCCCCCCTCTTTTCCCTAACCCTAGCCGCCACAGCACCTTTTCTCTCATTTCGGATCTAAACCTTTGCTGGACCCAAACCAGCCAGCCAACTTCCGAAGAGAACCGCCGCCTGTATGTCCGGATTTTGGAGAAGCGATCCACATGAGAGTTGTAGTGCTCGGCAATACGGAACCGTGAGCGCTGGATTCATTCCGATCGGAGTCTCGACTGTTAAGAACCGTCCAAAACAGTGACTGCTGCGCTTACCCTTCCTAAACCCAAACTCCAAGTAATAAGTTTCTTCTATTATTCATATTTTTTGTTTATATATTGAACCTATCTTTACTTTAGTACTCTCTTCCTATTATTATACCTTTTAAATCATATCAAACAATATGTTTATTTTTGTTTCAAAGTTTATAAATATATATATATATCTTAGTTCTTATATATTTTATCTTTATACTTCACCGTTTCAGTGATATTTAAATCTCTGTAGAATATTTAATATAACCATATTAATTTTTATGAAGTGTACTTTAATTATTTTCAACAATGATAATAAAATCGTAATTATTAGAAGGACTTGATTAAATAAAGTTATGATGCATTATATATATGTATATATCATAAATGGATTTTCATCTCTGGTTATTAAATAGCTATATTCTAATTATTCTGTCTTTTCATCTCTGATTCTTCAAATGGATTTCCAAGTAGGTCTTAAATAGCAAAATATATTAAGTATCATAGAAAAGTATTGTCAAGCAATGTTAAACAGAGTCATGTTTGTAATTTAGGTTTGAATCCCGAAGTGTTAGAAGAGCGGAAGAATGAATAAATTACTACAATAACAGGTGCGGGTTTCCTAGACTTTATAAAACTATTTTACTTTCCTATTGTCAGTCAACTGTTTATTATTATTGCATTAGTTGGATTTATGCATGTTGTTGTCGAACCATTCGTATGACTTGAGTAGACACAAATAACCTGCATGAAATGATATGATTCATACATTGACCAATGAACTTGCATGAATAGGATGTGTTGAGCATGGCATGAACTGTGTGATTGAATAAATGTGTTTTCCGAAAAGAACGAATATGGTAATTGAACAGGGGCCAATATGCTTGCATATTGGGATGTATACATTGGGTTTAGTTTCGACTGGACCCCTCGTTAACGTGACTGTAGGCGAAAGCGGTCCTGTCACGGATGTGATTGTAGGCTGACGCGGTCCCGTCACGGACGTGATCGTAGGCGCAAGCGGTCCTTTCACGGACGTGATGGCAGGCGGAAGCGGTCTTATCACGCCAAGACCTAGCGGCATATGAATTCACCGTCTAGTGAGGCAAACGAACAAGATTAATGGATTTTTCTTTAAATAAATGAAAGTAGTAAGAACGGATAGAACATGCATTGCATTAAAAAGGAGCATATGCATTTTATTTTCTTATCATATTTGTGAATGCAAGTAAATATTTTATAAGCTCTAGGCTGGAACTAAATCCCGCACTGAGAGAAAGTTTGATCTCTCACCCGTTCCACTTTTATGTGGGTTCCAGGTAATGAAGAGGAAGGATTCAAGCAATGACAAGAGTGAGACTAAGCGGGGAGACATATTATTGATAGAATGCCACATGTTGTTTAGTTTTTGTTTCCATAATTCTATATTGATACATTGAGCAGGCATGGTAGTGTCTGTGTTACTAGCCATGTTTGCCATGACCATTTGTGAAAACTCTTTCGTTTATGGAATAACATGTGGCTTTATTATGTTGTTATTGATAATGTATGCGATGTTAATACGCCTTACGTAGAAATACGTGGCGGGTTGTTCCGGGGTGTGACAGTACCACCACTCCCCTCATGACAGCCAGGGGTATCACCACTCCCCTCATGACACCAAGGGTACCACAGTCCCTGTTATAACAACCCGGGGTACTGTTGGGTTTCGGATACCACTTTTGGGGTTTTGCGGTAACCAAAACTCGTTTAGGCTTAAGGTGCGGAATGACCGTAGAACAAAAATTTCTACGGCCAACTTAAGCTCAGGATTAAACGGGGTATGTCAGGAAACTTTCCAAGGCGGTCCACCTTCAGTATTCCTTTGGCATCAAAACCCAATTTAATCCTTTTACAGATCTACTCCATGATTGATTTCTAAAACTTTAATCTACTTACCAATTAAATAGATTAATATAACATATTTATACCTTGTTTCCAAATCACAGTTGGAATGCAGACCGAGCGTGTAGAGCTACATCACGGAAGGAATCAACTCGTCTCGGAGCATCAGACGTCTGATGCCTCTATCGGTTATCCACCAGGACTAACCAGAGAGCGGTTAATTTCTTCTGCCAGAAATACCGTAAACCGCGGAATTCTGCAAAAACACTATTCACGAGGAAAAGACAAAAACCCGTAAACACGAATTTTCGGTTACTCAGTTTCATCAAATGAGCAAAACTGACATACCGCTAAATTCGGTAAAACACTATTCATCGATCCCGTAAATATACTCCACAACAACCCGCAAGATTATACGTCAACTACGTATAACTTTCTTTTCTCAACCGAAATACTATTTGGGAGAGAAACCGAGAAAGAGAGAAAATACCGATTCGATTCTGCACGAAACGATACAAGTGAATTAGTGAGTTTTTCCCTCTACATGCACCCCTCTATTTATAGGCTTTTGAGGAGGTTCGCAAAAGACCGAAATACCCCTCAACATATGCCTATTTACAAGGTATGCCATTGACACCTCATCCTTTTATATGTGAAATGACCAAAATACCCCTTCCACACCCTTCCACACTCTTCTCCATGTTTCTACACATGCAAGGTGGCATAGGTGTGAAATGACCATTTTGCCCTTGTGGATAGGATTGATGATATGTCATCTGGATAGGATCAATGACACGTCATGCGGATAAGCACGAATCTAAAAAGACCCGAATGCCCTCGGTCCGAAGACAAATAATATTCGTGTAATTATTCTGAACAATTATATATATATTTTTCTTGCGGTTATTTGTTTCGGTATCGATGACGTGTCATCTGGACAGGATCGATGACATGTCATGCAAATAAGGACGAATCTGAAAAGATCCGAATGCCGTCGGCCCGAACACAAATAATATTCGTATAATTATTCTGAATAATTATATATATTTTTCTTGCGATTGTTGTTTCGGTAATTTATACAATGTGTCCTGCACATTTATAAATTAACCGGTTAACTTTTATACAACGTGTCACACACACGTTTATAAATTAACCAATGTTTTTTGCTTGTTATTTTTACATAACATTTATAATTTAATTATAACACGTATAATTAATTATAACCATCTTATCATTGATCATAACCAATTTATAATCAATCAAAATAAGATTCTCCAATTAGCTCCTATATGGTGTGACCCAATAGGATCTGTGTTATGTTGGTAAATAGAGTTAAAACTGTTTTACCTTCTATAATCATGGGTGGTGTCTGGCAACACATCATGACCATCCAATTACACAGATGATGCTGTACTGTACAATATCACGATCCAGTAAACAATTTACTTGTGTCTGTTCTTCTGTCTCATAGCTATCAGATCAGTTTCAAGGTAGATGTGTGTCATCCTTGCTAACTGAATCTTTTCTTGATCTTGAGCAGATTATCAAATATAATTACTCTTGTAATTATACCGCTAGCAGATAATCTAACTCTATCAAGGGGCCCAGTGATGCTATAGCTCGTATAGAGATAAGAGGGACAAATAGTACTTTTGGTAGACTATCACTTCCTCAGCTAAGCTATACATATGGGAATGCTACCGTTATGACTGCTTTTTACGGACAGCGGTAGATAGCAATCACACATACATATTTCTTAGTGGGAACAATAAATACCTCATACTTTAGAACGTGACACTGAATGAGAAACATTAATGACACGAACACAATTCTATTTAATGTCTCATTCGGGGTCTGTCAAATTCCATGTTCCTAGAACATGTATCTATGTGATTAAAATGACATCTCGTGTCAGGTGGTTTGTAAAACTTAACCATCTTTTAATCCACATACTAACCTTTTCGCGGTAATTAGTGTTCCTGCTAATTACCTTGGTTAGTGACCTTTTAAGAGTATATATCATATATATTATGGAGTTTCACAATTTCAGTCATGAACTCGAAATGATCCATAAATGCAATAATACTCAAGGCAACAAAATCATATTAATCATCCAATTCATGAACAAAGCTTTATGATAAATTATCGTATTATTGACTTCTAGATTATTACAAACTAACAGGTACCATAACTCCCGTGAGTTTATTGAAGTTGTACCCCCTCCACCACCACCCAGACAAGCACCCATAATCCCTACATTTCCAGCTATATCAGAGTCAGTACCGATACAGTTATCCGTTAATCGAAATGATACTAATATTGATGTTGATGCTACTGATACCATACCGGAAAGAGAAATGGAAACTGGAGATGAATACCAAGGAATTTGGGAATTTGATGACTTATCAGATGGTGATACAAATGTACCAGGTTTGTCCAGGGAAGAAAAATTCCCAATCAGGGGTCGAGGGAATAGGCATCCTGTTGCCACATTCAACAATACCACAGCTTTTGAAGAGGCTGACATTTGTTTCTTTCATCCTCCTGTTGTATATAATTGTGAACTTGCCACAGGGCAAGTCTATACCAACATAGATGAACTTGTAAAGAAAATTCATGAGACTCATGTTCACGGCAACTAGAAATGTATATTAGAAAGAAGGGAATCAAAAAGATTGGTTGTGATATGCAAAAATGCCCCTCATTGCGAGTTTCGCCTTTATGCAACCCCTGCGGGTTCGGGGAAAGTATGGATAATTAAAAAGTGTGAACCACCTCATACATGCAAGTCTGCGTTCACAAGGACAGACCATTCAAATCTGACAGCATCACTAATTGCCGATGCAATTGAGGCAGACATTAAGTTGGACCCATCAATGAGCATACATGTAATCCCAAAATATAACAGGTTGTGGATAGGTCGTGAACTTGCGATTTGCA